>VOPJ01008687.1:0-22397 GCA_014673585.1 Semibalanus balanoides | reverse complement strand
GCCTGGAATCAGTGCGAGAAGGGTGGCATTGGCACTGGTGACAGTATCGTTTTTCGGTGGACCAGACCAGATTTGTCTACGCTCTTAAACACTAGCCAATTGTCCGGCGCTTAACCACTATTTTGGAGCTTAAATCAGGTACAATAACCCAATAATAGAGGGAGTCAAGGAGTCATTGTGTGTTACTGTGCAAGCAGCTTTGCTGAGTTAGATAACGTAGCTATAATCGCTCAGTCTGGAAGGCAAGGACATGCTTTTGAATATATACGAGTACTAATTACCATTTGTTCAAAAGACGTTTGTCACTTATGTACTGAACTTCGCTGAAAATACCTGGAACTTGATTTTTAGAGGAAACACGAATCCAAAACTTTGCTACACGATACATTGAAATTTGCTATGTTGAATTGCATGTATAAAGGTAGCTTGGAAAATTATATTTCAGACAGAGTAGAGTCTAAATAAATCGGGAACATTTGCGGGCAATGTGCTTACAGCGAGCATGCAAACTAGTACACTGTACGTACAGTTATAACAAACTAGAGTAAACGATTCGCCCTTATAAAAAAAATGCCGGTACGGAGATTTCCACGCTAAAATGAGCCTTTCTGGCATGAAAGAACGTTTGCGATGCGAAGAATCTCATATGAGAAATTGTGAATCGAATTTATGTCTAGACGATAATTATATTTACGTGGATTTTAACCCTCGCACCGACGGGGGGCGGATATCCCCCCACAGGTTTTTCCGGACTAGCTGGAAAACGGCGGCGCGTAGCGCCGCCAAATTTTGTATAGCTGTTTGGGCATCAATTAAGCACACTTTCTAAAAAAATGACTGACTTCCTAACTTTTAAGGTCACGTTGTCAGGTCACATTAAATGACCTGACCTCAAGTCACGTTTTTGTAAGTTACCCATCTTCCGTAGCCACAGTGCGTGAACCAACAGTTTGAACAGCTCACAGTGGTAATGAGGGACTTCGCAATATCTTACAGTTCGTTTGATCTTTTGATTTGTATATCGGACCTCCACGGTCAGGTCAATTTTTAGACCTCCCATTAGTAAGTCTCCATGGAGAAAGATTAAAAATAGCACCATTCGAACAAAACCTGGCTAAATGTCTCAGTTTTCGATCCTAATCAGCTGATTCTGAAGCAACAGTATAAAAAGTGGCAAGTTGTATTTTTCTTCCTGAACCTCGTTAAGGTCAATCAATGTGCCCAAAAGTCAGTATGTTTTTGTTACAATAACTCATTCTACGTCAGATAGAAGTACTGTGCGTTTGACAACATGTCCGTTTCTTGCTGTCAACCTCCATCGATAGACACTTAAATTTGACTTGACCTTCGACCCAGTGACTTTAAGGTCAGGTCAGGTCATTTTTAGTTTCCCCACGGCATAGCTAGAGTCATACGATATATGGTTCATGGCGCGCGTATGTTAGAAACAGCGATGATGCAAAATGACTGCTATACCTTTAACAGCTTTGACGAAGAAGATAACCACGAAATTACTTTTTCAGTACAAATAAGCATTTGACCTTTCGCTGACCTCTAGCCGTGAAATAGTTTGACCCAACCGGAATCTCAATTGAAGAATGTCAGCACCAAAGAGCTGTTTCAGACGAGCATGTGGCAGTCTTTCCTTCGGGATTGCCTCTTAGCTATGTATAGTTACTTAAGTAGCTCGGATTATTGGAAGCAGTGCTTCGAATTACTCGAAATATAGGAAATTTGGACCTTTTTTACCGTTGTGACCTCAATATTGACCTGATCTGATGAACATAAGTAGCTAAGTAGTTGTCGCTTAGTACTGCGTCACGGTCCTACGCTATCTCTGTCTCTCTCTCTCTACGTTGCGTAGTTTTCGAGATCTTGTCATCGTGTGCATCCCCCCGTCGGTTCGAATTTTGCTCCCAGACCCCGGCGTGCGTGCGAGGTTAATGGCTTTTTAGCCCGCTCGTTAAAAGGAAATCCGGTAGGGGTTACATCAGCCCCCCCCCCCCCCTCGCAAACTTCTCTGCAGGAAGTACAGCCCCGTGCACCTAGAGGTGCCACTTTTCAGGCGTGTGGCGTACCCACGTCCGACCCGCAAAAGCCCCCTTCGAAAGCTACCGCACGCACTTAGGCCCACATGACCGCATAGGCCGCCAGCTACCCGCAAGTACCCACAAAGAAAACTGCCGATATTTATGTCTACCATTTAATAACTCATGTTTTAATGCTTAACTGTTTTGTGTTGATCTTTGCTCACTAACTGAGATTCCTATATTTGTCAAATCATCCCAATTCGCATCAAAATCACTGTTTTTCTAATTTTGTTCAGTTTATGAACATGATGTTACCCGCAAACTACCCACTAAATACAAATTTTCGCTTGTGCTACCCACTACTACCCATGTGGGTAGTAACTACCCGCACCTGGTGGGTAGGTTGGTAGAAAAGTGGCACCTCAACTGCCTACTGCAGTATGATTTTGATATATTATCACTTATTTTCGTGCTATTATCTTGCCAGGGGTTTAATGTGTGCACTGATGTTCAATTTCATGTAATTACTCATTGAGATGCCGACACAAGAAGCCAGAAGATTGACTTGCTTCAAAACTTTCCGCACAGAAGGGACAGTGAAGGAGACGCCAAATGTATGTCAGTACCCACTGCGGACCGTCTACGACCTCGAGAAACGCTTTGACGATGACGATGACGTAGCTGCTGCTATCAAGCCTGAAGAAGTCTCTCCTGCACATTGAACACTTAAGCGCCCCTCTGAAGCCTCTTTCGGCATCATCAGGAACGAAGAGAGCGGCCATACCCCTCATTTTTTCCAAAGGGATTACAAAACCGATGCCAGGGACTACTGGCAGTGCTGAAGGACGTGGTGAAGCTCTGGATGGATGATATTGCCGGATGGCACCACTACATATTCCAGCAGAACGCCCTCCCTCGCACACACGGCCGACATCTTGCGGAAGTGGTGTTAGGACAATTTCCTGAGTCCTGGGAAATAGAGGTTAAGCCCCCTTCCAGTCCAGACCGTAATCCGCTCAACCTCTGCGTCTTCAGCGCTTCTGAGGTTGATGTCCACAAGCAGCTTGAAGGACCTCAAAGAGGACACGATCTGTGTAAGACCTGTGACAGGTTTAGGAACCGGCTGAACGGCTCATAAAATTCGATGATTTTTTTCTTGTTTGAATGTGCCGATTTGACTGAAACACCTGGCATGTCCCGATTTTAATCAAAAACCTCAGCAACTTTAACGTAGCAAAATGTACCTATTTTCTAACAGATCATGGTGCACAAAAAGGGTGAAATCTGGGGATTTCTGTACTTTGTCGAATTATCTGGTATTTGCTTCACCAAGCCAACTTGTTGTATGATCTGCATCAGCCAGTATACACCAGTTCAATCCGGACACCAGCCCTCACCTTTCTGACGGCGTCCCCGATCCCTGCCGGGTCTGCCTGGGTACAGGGGCCGCCAGATGTCCCCCTCCGTGGCTGACCCCAGCAACCAATCAGCTGTCCTGCCCCCGGGCGGTGTCCCGCAGTCTCGCCTTTTTACCCGTTCGCGGGCCACCCGGCAAAGCATTGCTCAGCTGGCGCGCCTCCACTCCGGGCCGGCTGGCTGCCAATCGGCTCTCGGCACCGGTTCAGTCGTGCTCGCGATCTTGCTGCCTCCTTTTATATGCGCTGGCTCTCGCACGGCGTGGCCCAGGCAGTAGCTATTAGTGTTAACGAGGTGTATGTGTGGTTACTGCGGTGACAATGAGTGTTACCGTGAAGATTCTGCTGGCGCTGTGTGTGACGGCGTGGGGCACCAGCACATCTGCTCTCGACGTCTTCTGGAACGTGCCGACACAGGAGGTAAGCGATGATGATCGGAGAAATGCTGAGCAGAGCACTGCTACTGTGAAGCCGAATACTAATTTAGATGTCTATACTCAGGCTTTGGTGTCGCATGTGTAAAGGCAGCTTCACCCAGAGACTTTGATGCTGCATGTAAAGCTAGGCGACTTTGATATCACATGTGGATGTAAGGATATCTACACTCGTATGCTTTGATATCGCACATAAGGCTATCTACTTTTAGCGAATTTAATGCCGCATGTCTTTTAAATCCAGCTATACTGGATAGCCTCGATGCTGCACCACGCTTAGAGACTTAGATATCGCACATTTTAAGCTGACTTCACTTGGCGACTAAAATGTCGCATGGAAAGCTAGCACCACTCAGCAACTTCGATGTCGCATGGAAAGCTAGCTACACGCAGCGACTTGGATGTCGCATTTGAAGGCATATGTACTCGGGGACTGTGACAATGACAGTGTTATATGATGCCGCATATAAGGGTATATGCCCTCGGCGACTCTGATGTCGTATGTGCGGCTACTCAACACTCGGTGACTTCAATGTCGTGCATAGTGCTAAATTATCATGTGCTCGGTGAATGTAACGTCACTTCTTGAGTTTCTACTTGTCACTTCTTGTCACGTCACTTCTTGAGTCGCACTCAACGTCTTTGATACATCATATAATGCCATTTTTCTCTGAGGCATAATATCACACATGAGGCTATTTACACTAGGTAAATTCGATGTCATACGTGCCACTATCTACCAGGTAGCTTGTGGCATCAAACGCCCTGTTTTGCCCTTCCATAGTCTTAAAATGCAATTAACAAAGGTCGTATACCAGCAACTAATTTTATCGTAACATTGTGATAACGCTAACACGCTAGTTTTGCCGATTCTCTCGCCAGCATCACGGGAAGTGCAAACGTGAAAGTCTCACCAGATGGGGGGACTATTGCGAATATATTTAGGTCAGTGTTTAGATGGATTGATGCAGAACCGCCCTGCAAGGGTGTGTACTGTGCAGGGTAGTATAAACTAGCCCTGTGCGATACACTCACTGTATGTGTGTCTGTATGTGTGCAGAGCCCGTAGCAACACGGCGGCCCGGTAGTATAGGTCAGACACGGGACCTTTTGCAGACGGCCTTCTGCACGTGTGGAGATCAACGGGGCTTACGTGGTCTGCATAGCAACCGGTATCAGTGCGTTCAAGTGATGCTGCTCGGATGAGAGAATCTGGTGACTAGCGCACGTGGTAGGGGTCACGTGGTCTGTATCTCTTTATGCTGCAACTACTATGTGGAAGGCATACATACCTCGTATTCAATTTTGGTTAGGTAGGCTGTGAAATCCTTTTTTGCTATTCACTGTGTTGTGTGATAACGTGAGCTGTACCTACTGATGCCTACTACAACTCTTATCACAACAAACATTACAGCGATTCTCTGATCCAAGTATCTGTTAATATTTCGGTCAATTGTGACTTCAGCGGTATAAGATGATGCATACGTTAATCAAGTGCTTTGTGATTGCATACATAAGTACAAATCCTTGCATCTGTCACATTTCGTCAGTAACATCCAGTCTTTGAACGCATTATATTAGTCTCGCTGTCGGCTATGATAGCTATCGAATATCTAGTTAATCGCAATAAGTGCTTAGTGAGAAGCAATATACAATAAATTATACGTCATTTTTGTAATTATTGGCGACAATCAATTAAGTTAAATGTTCCCCGATCGTATCTCCAATCTATTTGTTTCTGTCACTGAATGCAGTTATCTTAAAAGCATACAGTATTCCAAGAGTAATATAAAGAGAGATTAAAATAAGCCTAATACTCATTGATAATTCTTAAAAAATATAAAACAGAGTTAAGAAATAGGATCTCTCCTCTATTATCTCTCCTAGATCCTAGATATATTATCTCTCCTATTTCTTAACTCTGTTTTATCTTTTTTAAGAATTATCAATGAGTATAAGGCTTATTTTAATTTCTTTTTATATTATTATTATTATGCTCAGTAACAGCATCCAATTTTTAAAAACAGTATTCCAAGAGCGCAGTTTACCAAATGTCTACGAATGCATCGCACCCGAGAAATACTCGGCGCGTGCGAGTTTCCCAGACCACACGTGCGACGACAAGGTGCGAATATTTGCGCGGAACAGAGTATCATCGATGCGAAGAACTACGATTTCCTGTGTCGTGATCGGCGATATCTCGGTGCTAGATTCCGTGCCCGCCATGTGTTCCCCGTCACAACAAGGCCGACTATCTTTCGCGCATCGCACAGACAATCCAGTTAACACTGAGGCCGCCGCTGGAGCGACGAGATACAATATCAGCCGATCTGTCTCGAGTCCAGTGGAACAAAACGGTCATGGTGGTTTTCCTGTTCTTGGTGCTCTGGATCAATGTTGTTGCTTAACCCGCGCCCCACTGGCGGGGGTGTTTGAACACCCCCCCCCCCTCATGTTTTATCAAGATAACGAAAAACGGCGGCGCGTAGCCCGCCAAATTTGCATAACTATTCACTGATTCTTTCCGGGACATTTTGCGAAAATTCAAGTTTCGTGTCAGGTCAAGGTCAGGTCACCAGGTTAGGTCAAGTGACCCTACCTACAAAAACGTTGCGCGTCGTTGCCATGCTACAGTTTCTTAAGGGATCGATATTCAAACTTTTAGGATTACATTAAAGTCATTAAGTATCTACAAAACGTTTTACTCGGATTTTTTGTAATCGGTGACCTTTAGGTCGGTCAATTTTGCGATCTCTCATTATAAGCCAATGGAGAAATAATCAAATGCTTTCTTTGTCGACGATATCAGTCTATTCCTTCTGGATAATGTTATTCATATGATATTATGTATTGATCCAAGTGCATATTTTGCTTAGGGAACATTACGGGGCATCTGAGGTCATCCGAGGTCACCGAACACCTTTTCAGTCAATAACTCTGGCCATAATGAGATAGAGAACTGCAACTTACACCAGTGTGTTGTCTCGTCAAGACACATCTACTGATATGCAAACATAACCTACTTGGGTCACCACTTGACCTTGACCTGAGGTCATTTTTTTTAAGTTGACCGTAACATGATGAAATTGTTACATATTTCAAAGCGCCTTGACGAGAAAAACACGATGGCGTACACAGTATGGCGTTATCTTTATTTAGGTAGAAGTTATTCACGAAAATATGTTTGCCAAAATCAGTTTTTTTAACTTTAATGACCTCTAGAGCCTAAACTATTGAAAACTGAGGTCAATTTTGAGGACCTTGGGTGCATTGAAAATTTCATTGGCTAGCGATTGGCTTCTGTAACGTTTGTTTCTGCATAGCCATATTTCCGAGATATTTGGGGGGTTCTTGGAGCGATGTCCTAAAACTGAAAAATTTGACCTTCGATGACCTCTGGTGACCTGAGTTTTGACGTGAGCGAAAAAAGTCTTAAATAGTTTCGAAATGATTTTTAATAGCGGTTCGAACAGTGTCTTTTGTTTTGATCGACGTGCCATGGGAGCCGATTTAGAGGGGGTGTTCAAACACCCCCCCCCCCAGTCGGGCGAAGGAAATGCAGAGGCCCAGTGGGGCGCGGGTTAACAGTGGTGTGATATATTGCATGTTGTAAATAGTCACAATCGGTGAAGAGTCGCAATGTTTCACTTGTTGTCTCACTCGCTAACAACTATTAAAGGGAGTGTGCCTACTCACATTGGTCATGTGGAGTTGTTGACACTAGTTTGTAGAACAGATTTTTCTGAATTTAGCCATGTAAGTACTTCATTTCCCCAGATTCACTTTAGTTGATGAGATATTCCAAAGTCGCCAATCACATTCCGACGGAACTTAATTATCAGTATTCGCCAGAGAGCTTTTGCTACTAGTTAGAAGCATTGCTCTCAAATTACAACGCTAGCATATATTGTTAGCGCTGGCCAATAGAAAACAACTCGTGAGCACTATAGCCCAGCGACCAAACAGAGCATCGATAACTATAAACAAACTCATACATTGTATAGGTTTTGTTTATCGTCTTTGATGCAGACATTTAGGCAACATCTTCGTTGTTGCTTGATCCTTAGTATCCAGTGGGTAAAATCTTGATATAATCGAGTTTTGAAACGCCAAAATCCAAAAGACGAATATGAGCAAAACAACAATCCAAAATGTATAAGTTGAGCAAACGGTCAACTAAAGGCTCCAGACGGCGTGAATTTTCATCCGTAACAATGATCAAACCAAGCTTCTTACCGTAATAAAAATATATTTGACATTTCAAAAGAGTAGGCACACTCCCTTTAATTTGTACTGCCATTGCACGATCTGCGTTTCAGTGTCCCAGTTCGATCAAGTTCAACCTGGCCAAGTTCGGCATCATCCAGAACACGGGCGACACCTTCCACGGTGACAAGTTCAACATCCTCTACCAGCCTGGCCAGTTCCCGCGCTATGTGAAGAAGACGGTGATGCAGAAGGACGGTACGCCGACGACGAGGGAGGAGCCGATCAACGGAGGGATCCCGCAGGCCGGAGACATCGTCAAACATCTCAACCAGCTGCGAAGAGACATTGAGGACATCATCTCTGAAGACTACACAGGTGAGGGTGGGGTCGACTACACAGGCACTATTCTTCCTTGAGATAAAAGTTGTATTTGGCGTAATACATTTTAGGGTGCTTTAGAACTTGGAATGCATGGCTGTGAGAAAAGATGACACTGCTAGTTCTGACTTCTGACCAGATGAGCCGAGGAGGGCGTATGGTCAGGAAGTCTGGACCCCGCCCTTTGTCCTTCCCTGCTCCACCTCTCGCCTCTTTCTCCGTCCTCCACTCAGCAGACCTGCTGAGGGGAGGACAAAGTGGCCGGTGCTGTGGCCGGCGCCGCTCGGATGGTACCTTTACCACCCGAGCAGCACCGGCCACTGACCTCACCAACTTCCCAGCGTTCACGGTGCCTTCTCTCGCGCCAAATTGTTTTGTTTACCACATTTCGGCGGAGTTATGTAATTCCATGAGTCGCTCAAGGGTGTAGGGAGGTTGTCGGCCCCGACAGAAGGGTTGAAAACACGATTAAATGCGTGAGAGTTGTTTACGTGCGAGACTGGAGAGGAGGGAGGGGTGTTGTTCAGCAGACCCAGTTATGCCCTGCGGGCATGTCTCGGAGGGATGGGCTTGGCTCACCGTAGAGGGCAGTTGATCCGCTCGTATTCATGCAGTTGTTCTTCAAATGATTGAGCTGGATTACCGTCAACACATAAGATGTTGTGTGCTAATGTGGCTATCGGTAGGTGCCTGGCCACCAATGTGTCATGACAGTAGAGTGTACAATTACATGGTGTCATTTAATGTTCTCCCAATTCCCGACTATGTCTGAATGCGCCATTCAGTTACATCCCTGTATGCCGTGAGTATGTTGTGCGGCAGGGAGTCTGGTCCCTATGTCATGCCCTTCCTTGTCACTCTTCTGCTCTGCACTGGTCTACTCTGCTCTATCCCCCTCCTTAAGCCCCATATGCACTTTTCCTATGCAGAGTATGCAGTGTTATTTGTAGATTTTGAAGCGTTTCGTCGCCACTGATGTATTTGATTTGGTATGGGGTTGCGAGCGCTTCCTGCTTTAGTCGCTGGGTGGACGAACTTAGAGTTTCAGTAATCCCTTGAAAAGTTGGGTTTATTTCAGTCGGGTTCAGGCCTTTTTTAATTTACTATAGATGCTCCATCACTGACATACCAGTACTCTCGTCTAACCCGCGCATTATGTTCGCCTTCTCAGGTCCGGCCGTGCTCGACTTTGAGCAGTGGCAGCCTACCCTGCGCAGTACCGGGGTTCTCAAGTATCGCGACTTCTCCCTGGTGCACCACCGAGCTCTGCTGGACGCTGGTGTGATCCCGGACCCGCGCGAGCTGGACCCTGAGACCGCCGCCAACTACACGGTAAGCATGCCTGCCAGGCCGGTCCCGCTGTCACCACATCGACCGGAGCTGGTAAGGGGCCGAGTCTGGGCTGTCGTGTGACTGGCTTGAGGAACTGATTGCAGGAGTGTCAGACGTTCTCAGACTCGATGAGACACCGCAGCAATGGAGTTGTAGTGAGTGAGCTTCCGTTAAAGTGCTGATGCGTACAGGAAGTGCTTCATATGTGATAATGTGCTTCATACCAGACATGTGCTCGGATCCCGAAAACGGATCCCGGAATCTGATCTCTGGGACCTGGATCCCGGATCCACTTGGATCATAGATCCACCTTTACAATTTGTCGATGGATCTACTGGGATCATAGATCTGTCGTCAACATTGGTCGACGGATCCGCCGGGATCGGAGATGATAGGTATTATTTTGCCCTGGGATCCACTGGGATTCCAGTCCCACCATTTTACAGATATTTATTTTCTGAACCCATATTTTAAGTATTTTGCCGTACTTTTCAAATAGTCGTATATGGAACTAGCATGAGCGTATGCCTTTAGTTATATTTTCTCAATAAATACTATAATTATGGCATAATTTATCAGTCTGATCCTGTCGGATCGAGATCCGATAGGATCAGATCCATTTTTATTTTGAATTATGGGATCCAAGATCCGTTTACAAATGTATTCAAGGGATCTACTGGAATCCAAGATCCACTGTTGTATTTTGTCGTGGGATCCAGTGAGATCATAGATCCAACATTGCGTTTTGTCGAGAGATCTTCTGGGATCATAAATCCTTCTTTCAGATCCATGCACATGTCTGCTTCATACCTTATATGTATAAACTGTCCCGAACAGTATGCATCAGTCTTATGATGACCAATATCTGGAGAAATATCTCATGCTATATGGTTCATCTTAAGCTATAAAGATGTCTCAAATCCCAATCTAGTCATGCACGCATGGGCGGTGGCACGGATTTTCGTTTGTGGGGGACGGAAACGGGCTTCTGTTTATATATAATCTGTAATGATTGCCATTGCTGCTACACTCATTGGATTATATTGCCACACAATTGAAAAATGTTATTGATGAGTCACGAGTGAAATACCTCCTCTTATTGCTGTCCAAGTGTCCACCCCTGCAACTTAGACATTTAGGTTTCTCGTTTACCCATGCTGTGTTTATGCACATTGCACAGACCAAACCCGGTCCTCACCGCACCCGTCAGTGCTATTATACGGCCCTGGTCAGTGCCGGTCCCGGGCCTGTTTACGCCGCCCGAGCCCGTCCGGACAATAGTCCGAACACCTTCAGTCCCGTTTAAACTGCCTCCGGCGACCCCCACCTAGACATTCCTGACGGGTGCGGTTAGGACCGGGAACCATTGGCGGCGGCAGAGACGCCCGTCTGACGTCCGTCTCTGCGCGGGAAAAACTGATCTATTCCGACTTTACTCCGTCAGAGCCCGCTGGGGTCGGCAGCCGAATGCGACCCGCTGCGGAGGGAGCAGATTTTGACCCCCTGTCTCTCCCCCGAACCAATTGTCGGATCGAGACGAAACTTGTGTCAATCGAAATATTTTAACGAGATGGATGTAAAGTGAACTTAAGTTAAAGTAAAATATAAATATGAGTCCGTACCTTTACCTGGTTTTAAACATCTGGTTGCCAAGTAAAAAATAACGCTTAGCGACATAGCTCAAAAGTTGCCTTATCCATGTCCGCCCAGCACCCGTGAAAAGGCTACAAATTTATACCTAGCCCAGGCAATCGGAAGAGTTAAGTGGGCACCCATGGGTGCACCGATCCATGGCGAACACTGCGCGGGATCCATGGCACTGATGCCTTCTCCATTAATCCTCAGTCACCCTCTTTGATGCACGAATGCTTCCCGAAACCAAGCGGTACGGCTGCAGGGATGCTACTCAGTTACACCTGGCCAGGGCCTACCAATAACACATGGGCGCAAACAGGATACGTGACCAACGGAAATAGAACTATGTTGCGGCAATGGTTTCCATCCAACGTCCGTAGCATTGTATATCCACTCAGCCAGTGCCAAACAAATGCCTACGTATTTAATGGCGGCGGACAACAGTTGGCCATCACCCCTGCTGCTACTGTCGGGGACATAAAAGTTCACCAAAGTGACAGAGCACGGCACAGTGGCGCTTGCCGGTGCCAATATCATAAAATAGTTTGCTGGGGATGGCATCGCTCTACCGACCGACGGCTAAAACAGTTGTCACCACCTATGTCGGCAAAGTAGAGTACCCCTGGTGGCGGACGAAAGAACTATGTTTCCGGATACCATGGGTCAGATGGCGCTATGTATCCTGCTTACACCACTGTCTGGCTGACTTAGCATTACCTGCGAATGGTGGTAATTTATTGTATTGCTTCCTGCTGTTAAAATATCAACTTGTACTGTTACTATCACCGGACGCTGGCAGCTCCAGTCATGCAAAGGCTAGAATAAGTAAATGGTCAGTGTTAGCTTCCTATGCACGACTGCAGTCTCCTTGTTTTCCGAGGAACTGCAGTGATATGTTCTTACCCGCAAATGCAGTCTCGTCCTGATTAATTGAGTGGTCAGACGCCTGGTACGGCGCACTGTGCCGCATGGCACGCTCTGCCATATGGCACAGTATACTCCTGTAGGCGTCTGTGATGACAGGTATGAATTATGATGGAAAGACTGCATCGGTAAGTAGGAGCAAAACACTACACTTTTTTGGAGAGCGCGGAGACTGCAGTGATTCATAAGTAGCTAACACCTGCAATTAATTCCGTCTCTTTCCCGCTTATTTAGATCTTGATAAAGTCGGGCAGTGACAAGCAGACTTGTAACGACTCGCATTTGTTAAGTCAACGACTCAAGTCTGACTCATAATCGAAGAACTGACTCAACTCTTGACTCAAGAAGTTCTGTTTCAAACAAACTGAATCGACTCAACTCTTGACTCAGTTCCTTTTTTAATTTAGTCGACTCAGCTCATGACTCATCCAAAAATCTTTGACTGATGAGTCGATTCATGACTTAACTTTGAGCCAGTTACAAGTCTGGTGACAACTAAGTATGATACATTGGGGCTCATGCCCGTGAGCGCGTGCGCGCGTCGTGATCTCATACGTGATCCCATTTGTGAGCTCACTGCTCATGTCATATGCATGCATGTGTACACTACGAATTATCCGTCATGATTGCGTGGTTCTGAGTAATTTGATGAACAGGAGCAAACATATCTGTTCCCTGGCGTTCAAAGGAAGCCCTCGAACCAGTCACTTCGCTGATTCACTGCAAATGTGCTAATGAGAGATATTCTTACTTGAAAATGTTGAATATGGCATTGGCAATGTCATATTGAACATTTTCCGGCTTGAGCCAAACCATGACTTGACTAAATTATCAAACTATTCCCAAACATAAGCTTGTTTTCAAAAACAATATATTCAGAAAACATAGACTCGCATATTCAGAAATAGACTGCGAAAAGTGACGCAAATTTTGGAAAATGTCGCATGTTGTTATGACCGAACGTATGGCTCAGAACTTACGGTAAAATAATTACTTACACAATTAGTAGGTATGAACATTAACGAGTGCAATTATTTTATCATTGTTTACTGTATAGCATAATATTATCAGTGGCAAAGGCCCGAAGACACCTCAACCAGTTCACATATTGATGCTAACCAGGCACGTAGCCAGGATTTTTGTCAGGGGGGCCACGTCGGAAAAATTGCTCCTCAGGCATTTGCTGCTGACCGTAGGGTCGGGTCGCTCAGGAAAAATCCATTCTATCTATGTTTAATATTTATTTTTGCACCTGGGTAGCCATCGCCCCCGTTCCCCCCCCTCCCCTCTTGGCTACGTCCCTGATGCTAACCAGGTCCTTGGACCGCCGATGGATCCGAGTGGATCGAAGTTCCCAACCCTGGCGGACGCACTTGAACTGACTAGTTCTCAGACCAGCCGACAGATGTCTGTACTGCAGCGTTGTCTGGGTCTGCCGGTACGTTTTCGATAACCTTCGTCTTGTACCACCAGGCTGAAGCTCTGTTTGAGCGCGATGCCCGCCAGTACCTGGAGCAGACCCTGCAGCTGGCTCGTCGCATCCGACCGAACGCGCTCTGGGGGTACTACCACTACCCGTACTGCAAGGCCTACATCCCGCACGTGGAGAGCTGCGCTCCACCAATCCGCGAGGATAATGACAAGTAGGTGGAGCTTGTGCTGCTGGCTGGCAGATAGCAGCAGACGGTGTGTTCTGGTGTACCAGAATTGAAACGCACTTGAAGTGGGCAAAGGTATTTTGCTGCTACTCTTTGAAAGCTAGGTTTATCGCTAGCGTAACGGAGATTTAAATCATGTGTGGCGGCCTTGCGGTGATTGAGAGGTCGCTGTTCGTCTATCGTTTTACGGCTTACGTAGTTATTGTTCTATAATAGTAGGTACTTCTCGGCTATTTAAATGTGAGCCTTGTTCTTAAACCCTTTCACATCAGCTGTTTGAGTGCTCTTTACACCTGTTTAAAGGGAGTGTGCCTACTCACATTGGTCATGTGGAGTTGTTGACACTAGTCTGTAGGATATCAAATCTAAATTGATAAAATGTCTAATTGTAACTATGCATCTCTTTATATTCAGATCGCTATAGGCTTTATGAAAACTCTGATGCACTGTACCCTTCGATCTACTACCTGAAGTATAAATACACTTCTTGGGAGAAAACAATGGAGGTAGGTGTGTACTTTGATAGCACTATCAAAAATGTATTTAATATCCCGTTTTAATATGATCAATTGTGCCCTGAACCATGAAAACCCATAAACTGTTATCACAAATACCAATTGAGGACCAGTTTCCAGTGACGAGTCCACTCCCCTTCTATATTTGTGACCTGTCTCTAGCTCCGCTGGCAGTTGACACCCGTCTGTCCCGCTCTGTCTCTGCCCAGACACGCACCCGCCTGGAGGAGACGGACCGTCTGTCCCGTCTGGTCGGAGGCCGCCCCATCTACCCGTACACCTGGTACGCCTACCACGAGCGTCACAGAGACTTCCTCTCGCCCGCCGACCTGCTCGGCTCGCTCGGGCAGGCCGCCGCCAGACAGCCGGCCGGCATCATCATCTGGGGCGGCTCCGACAGCGTGAACGGCACCCGGGACTGTCGCCGACTGCGCGACTTCGTCGAGCACCGACTCGGCCCATTCGTGCAGTACCTGCGCAGCCGCACGGACGCGCAAATGGCGTACCTTCACCGCCGCCTGGTGGCCAGTCCGGAAAGCTTTTACTCGCAGCTGGCGCTGCTGGCGCAGCAAGGTGCGTTTGGTCGGTGGCCGGTGAACGGATGGCAGCCGGACTGGGAGGACACGGAGGAGATGAAGCGGGCGAGGCTGCAGGAGATCGTCAAGGAGCTGGGTCCAGATGAGTTGTTGGTTGGAGACCCTAAGCAGGTGCGGTATGAGGAGGAAGAGATGCTGCAGCTGCTGATGTGAGGGTGTGGGAGGAGCTGCAGCTGCTGATGTGAGGATGTGGGAGGAGCTGCAGCTGCTGATGTGAGGATGTGGGAGGAGCTGCAGCTGCTGATGTGAGGATGTGGAGAGGAGCTGCAGCTGCTGATGTGAGGATGTGGGAGGAGCTGCAGCTGCTGATGTGATGATGTGGGAGGAGCTGCAGCTGCTGTGGGAGGAGCGCTTGTTGACGTGGTTGAGGGAGCAGCGGGAACCGCTCAGTCGACATCAGCTCTGCAGTGAGATTGGGAGTACAACAAGGTTCCAAGATGCAGGGGAGGAATATGAAGAACATTGAGGAGGCAATTTACATTGGAAGAGCATTAACGGGTCAACATGATGTAAGCAAGGAAGCTCAACGCTGCTTTAACTGATAAGAAAGTTTACTTTTAGGTGTTTTAATCCATTTGTGCATACTTATTTTACGGAACAGTTATTTATTTATGCTGCCAGGTACTTCAGAGGCCAGTTCCAGCGAAAAGCGTGCAAGAGCGAGATTATGCAGCAACATATAATGAATATTTGAACACTCGTGCCTTCAAAGCCAAATACCGCCGTGGTCTGGAAGGATAAATATGAAGTCAAATCTAATTGAACTTTCGATGGATACGCTTCAGCATTCCCAAAACCCCTTCAGCAACAACAAGATGCAAAGTGTCCTCAGTTGTGCGCCTAGTATACTGTGACTGAAGGCGAAAACGGTAGTGTGTGATCTGCAGAGGCAACAGCCATTGTATCAATCTCAGGGAACTGCCAAAAACCTGCCTTATCTACCTCTTGATGAGGTGGTGACAGGCGCCAACGCCATCATCGAGCATTATTTGTTGTGTAACCGTACGAACATTGATTCCGACAGTGTGTCTGTAGTGGAGTGTGAGGCCTTTACACGATTATTTGGGCGTGTGTGTGTGTGCGCGTATACGTGTTCGTGCGCGCGTTTGGCTGATGCCACAGTACTGGGTATAAGGTAATAGAGACTCTCTAACATGCGGGTTAAACGGCACGAGCTCGTCGGGGCGGTGCTGAACGCAGAACACTGCGCTGGGCCAGCAGCCTGCTAGAGCGCTGAGCCAGTACAAAATCGTTTACACAGTGTTCATAACCGGTGCGGACCCTATGTGCAACAGCTTTGGTGTGTATATTGCCACTACCATGTTTACGGTATTGGCTTGCATGCTAAGATATGGTTATAGGACATTTCTGGCCAGAACTGAGCCGAGCCGGGGAATGTGTGTTTTGCGTGGTAATGAATCGAAACGCACTCTGCCTGTTTTTAACGTAGATAGTGTCCTAATAATGTATTGTTAGGTATGTTTTAAATATACATCAAACGCACTTTACAGTCTATGATCTCATCCAATCCCATGGCAACGACAGTTGGCTACCTTGGCGCTATGAAGGATTTAATATTTATCTTACCTAAACGGGTCAATAATACTGTTCTGCTTTAGACGGTAGAATAAAATAGAATGCATTACCACGACCTCTACCCGGGGTATAGGCATCACTCATAACAATATATTGAACATTTGTAGCAATGAACAATGTCAAACATTTTATATCCTCATGCATGCACTCATACGGTCACGCAGCTCATGACGGTGAAACACTCCATGTGGCATGAAAACATAAGATGTGCCACCTCAACATAATTTGGCGGAATGTCTACGTATACCTGATATGCACATTGCACACATCCTACATATATCATTAAATACAATATACGGTGCATTTTAACTTCACTGAATGTTTGTCCGCCTCCGTCCTCGTCGGGAGAAAGTAGTTTGTTCTGTTTTAAATTGCTTAGCATTCTACACTGTCCATTTGTTTGGCAACTGTTGGGAAATAACCGATATACTTACACTGAGGCAGGTTGTTTGTAGCTGGGCGTTCTCGCCATATACGGAAATCGTCGAGCCGAGGTAGCGACCTCCACTTTCGCTTTCGGGCGGTCGGTGATTAATATCTATGAGTGGGGCGACCGGCGGTGGTGACAAGCCTGGGTGTGAAGCGACCACATGGCTGAGACGGTGTCCCCGAAAACACAGCTCCCAGTCAGTGACGGTGACAATTATTGTGTCCGCACGTGCTACGCAGGTGATTGTGGTGTTTAGCGACGATTTGGGGAAGGTAACCGCGCATGTGGCGGAGAAACCTCAGTCAAATAACGGCTTGTCTGTTGGCAGTTAGCTTTACGATGGCCCGTATTAGATGACCGGTAGACTAAGATTAACGTTACAATCCAGTAATTTTATTTTCTCTCAATCATTGTTGTTTTTCAACTCCGACTCGAACTGTAGGTAATCTGATGTCAATCCAGTTCTCGGCGCCGGCTTCTTCAGATCAGTGTGATCGTCTCTCACCACAAACTCATTTCCAGTTTCCGCGCATCTCGTGCCCGTCTCACCTCCCGGTGACCTCCCGGCTCCCAGTGACCTCCAACGGTGACCTCTGCTCCCGCCTGCGACCTTGACAGCCGTCACGGGGCGGTGTTGCTATGTGACAACACGATGCCGACATTATACTGCCTGGCACAGTCAGCAGTAACACGCGGCACCCATCAGCCAGCGTGCAACAGGGGCATACCGCAGTCATCAGTAACACGCGGCACCCATCAGCCAGCATGCAACAGGGGCATACCGCAGTCGGCAGTAACACGACACCCGACCTCTGCCAGCGTGCAACAGGGGCACATCGCAGTCATCAGTAACACGCGGCACCCATCAGCCAGCGTGCAACAGGGGCATACCGCAGTCAGCAGTAACACGACACCCGCCCTCCGCCAGCGTGCAACAGGGGCACACCGCAGTCAGCAGTAACACGACACCCGACCTCTGCCAGCGTGCAACAGGGGCACATTACTCACCAACCAATCACCTACCCAGCTGATTAACCACTGCTACCTTGCAGAGCCACAGTCTCGTGAGGTAGCAGGTCCTACCCCACTCTTCTGATTCTCTGGGAGCACCCTTGACAAACTACAAAGTGCTTGTGAGTTGAGAGTGATATGCAGTGAAATGTTATTTTGCATTGCATGCCATGCACTCTTTGTACTGACACGCACTCTTTGTAATGGCTATTGACTCTATGCCTCAGCTTGTTACCTGCCTTTATCCTCATTCACCTGATGGTTGCTCTCCTGGCCACTGGTCGTCCAAATTATCCAGCCAAAGTAATTGAATGAGACATGAGTACCAGGTCACGTGCGCCACCTTCCGAAAGTTGGGGGATGGAAGCATTTTGAATTCAATTATTTTCATGCAATGTCCATAAAAGTAATGTCAAAACTCGAAAATATTAGGTGACGCATCATCTCCCGTACCCCTTATTGCGTCGCCCTTGGTCACGTGACATTCGAAAGTGTCGCACACAGTCCTGGCTTGTGATTAATTATAGCATGCCAAAGTTTGGCGATACAGGTGCCACAACTTCATCGTCGCCCTTCGTTGTTCCCTTAACTCTCAAATTTTACCCGACCCTCATCCCTCGTCGTTCATTCATTCGGTCCTTTGATCAGCGTTAGACGGTTGGTGGTCGGTGGTCTGCGGTCTCCAGTCGGTGAGCTTGATATCCCCAAGGGTAGGAGAAAGCCAGCTAGTCCCAGACAGCGGCGGCGGACCAGCGTGTGAATCTGAGCGTATCATCGCCCGGTGGCGGTCCACTTATAGCAACTGTACACCGAGACGGGACGGAGACGGGACGGAGACGGGACGGAGACGGAAACGGGGACGGGGACGGGGACGGGGACGGGGACGGGGACGGGGACGGGGACGGGGACGGGGACGGGGACGGGGACGGGGACGGGGACGGGTGTTTCATCACTGTTGCCGACTGACCCAAAAGGGGCAACATATGCGCAGAGCCTGTCGTGACTGCGCTGAAATTCACAAACATGCATCGGTCCTCCTATAATGTCCTAGCTCCGCTGGTGAAATTCAATGTTGGACAGCAGGTGTTGACCCTAATGAGTGATTCTACTGCTTAGGATTAGAGCCAGCTCTCTATGTAGAAATTCATGGATTCAACGCATTTCAATCCAGGACGGACTTTAAATCATCAGGGCTGTTGCCACGCTGTCACTCAAATAAAAGTCCGCTTAGCAGCAGTTGCCCTAACAACAGCTCCTGGTCAGAAGACCTGGTCCTGGTGTGGACATTCACCTGACAACTGACCGCAGGTTGTCCTGCTGTCGCTGGTTGCCAGGCAGATAACTGTGTCAGTCGTGTTATGAATTATGATACCACGTTAGATAGTGAGCCTCCGATGCTGTGTTGTGATGCAGGCAGCACGCATGCGGTCGGGGTACGCCCGTCAACTGCTGTAACCGACGTCCTCAACCTCAATGTTTCCTGCAAACAGCCGTCGAAATGACAATCAGTCACAATTCACAGAGGCATATAGAGTAGCGTTTCGCTCAGTGTGTCTGGTGTCAACAGAGTAGGTATGCGCGCTCCCCTGCTTGTCCGCTGAATGGCTGAGCTTAACCTGCGACCTTACACAGGGAGACCATCACGATAACCGTGATTCATGCCCTCGTTCTGGATGATCGGTCATCTGTGACGCGGCCAGACACACTAAGTGGTGCAGTGGTCCGCAATGAGTCAAACCTGCCGGCCAGCTGTGCCCTTGGAGCGCGAGCGCGTGCACCTGTTATTTGCGGCCACGGCCGGCCGCCCAGGTGGTTGACACGGCCAAGGATCGATTCCACTCGGCAAACTGTTCGCTTCGCAGTGACGACATCGCGCGACACAAGTGCACACAGAACGACAGCGTTTCGAAAGTTTCACGAGTGAGCGTAAACAACGTGTTTTCAACAGATTTGAGGTGTGATAAACGACACGAATCAACTTTTATTTGCTACCTCGTGTAGCACCGCAGGCCATTTAAACGATAAACAGCTTCACAGGCTCACCTCAAGCCGAATGCTCTACACAATACTCTTCCAGGGAAATTGTGCTATTTTGCGGTTGTGTGTAAACCGGTAATAGCGAGTTGAAGCAACTTGATTTCGCTTCGCAGGGGTCGCTGGCTTGCCGTAAAATGGAGAGAAGACGACACATTGCCAATACGTTCACGGGAACTAATGACGTCACTGTCAGGCATTTTCCTGCGTGACGGCACTGAAAACAAATCACAGCGCGTGTCGAAATAGCGACGGAGACTCAGTTACAAAACATGTGCTCTGAATCACATTGAACGTCACTGGGAAAAACCTCATAAGGTGGATAGTTTCCACTGCTGACTTTGTTTTCAGCTACGTATATGCCTGCATGTACAAATATCTGAACAAGGAAACATCCTTCATAACGTTTAAGCTCTTTCTTTGAAGGACAGCCGCGGAGTGGAAGGACGAAAATAAAAACGAAATACTAATGGATATGATGGCACAGATTAAATACCCACCTCGTGCATTCCTGGCTGATGATCAAAGTACCTGCCGACAGGAAAAGTGGGGTCAGTTTGATCGCCGAACGGCGTCTGTCAGCTGCCAGCTGCCACAGCTGCACTAGATCGGACACTTCTGACGGAAAAAGCCTTCTGGCAAGCCAGTGCCGCTTTGGCGAGCTTCTCGGTGCCTTACCAGGAAACCATGGACTGTGATATCGGCAGCAGTGTTGACAACAGCGGTGGGCCCGACAACAGTGGTCGGACGCTGGAGGTCAGACAAGGCGCTGGCGCTGGAGGGGGGTGATTCCACCGATAGTCCAGCGTCAGCCGTGACCTGTCATCCGTCATCCGTCATCCGTCATCAGTCTGTCACGGCCAGTGACTGAGGGCGTTCCGGAACCGGGCTGGTTAGTCGAGCGGGGCCAGCCGTGGTTGATCGGCCTCCTGCACCGGTCTGCAGGCCTCACTGGTTCGTCTGATCTGCCATTGGTCTGCTGGCGTCACCGGGCCAGCCTAATGGCCGGAGGGGAGGGGGAGCGGCCACCGGACACGCAGTACCGTACGCATCTACGAGGCGGGTCTGCCAGACCCCTGCTGACGCTGCCCGTGAGAGGGGTTGTTCGATGAAGAACGGTCACGGTCTATGTACAGGTTGGCTACCATGTACAGTACTTAACAGTCGAAGCCAGGAACGAAGGAACGTCACGAAAGGTGTGTGTATGGGGGGGGGCAGTGCAACTTTGGTCTCGTCTTGAAAGAAACCCATCCAACCTCTCTATGGAATATTTATTTGCAGATTCGGGCTCTTCTTATCTTGCCGAGCTTTTGGCCATCAAAAACTTATCTCACCAAATACAAGAGCATATTTTAGCACCAAAAAGAATGGCCAAAACGTGATGGGGCCGGGCAATGCCCCCCCCCCCCTTGTTCCTAGCCTATGGTCGGAGCAAAATTTAACCTGCTTCTGTTATGTGACTGGTTGTCGTCCGCAGATATCACTGGCATATCCAGACTCTCTCCGTGGGGGGCATCTTTCGTGGCAAAAAGGAAAAAACAAATTTACTCCCCGGATCTGGGCTGGTCACCTTGTTTTGGTACTCGAGCTAAATAAATCACCTTATAGGGCTAAAAATCACTTTTTTGAAAATTTCGGGAAAAAGTATTTTTTCAGAACAAAAAAAATGGGGAAAATAACTTTTTGTCGAAAACAAAATCGGAGGAGAAAAAAAAATCCGTAGCATATACAGATAAAGTAGTATAAACGTTTATCTCATACCAACTCGCAGGGGCGTCACTGATAATTTTTGAGTGGGGGTCGGCTGAAATGACGGGAAAATGGTCCATTTTTTTCTGAGTGTATTGCCTTGGCAATATTTTTAATGAGGATTTCCATGTTATAGTGGATGAGTCACTAGCGGATCCAGACTCTCTCCGTGAAGGGAGGACATCGCTTTGTGGCAAAAAAAGTATCGAAATTTTCTCCCGGATCTGGACTCAGGACTGATCATCTTGTTTTGATATTTAAGGTAAACAAATTCACTTTTTATGACAATTTTTTGGGGGAATAAATATTTTTTTATAGAAATAAAAAAATTAAGAAAAAGTCATTTTTTGGAGAGAGAAAGGGAAACACAAAGCGCGATATTCCGTACCATATACCCATACAAGTAATAATAGCGTTTAATTTTACCCATATAACCAACTCGCAGGGGCGT
>VOPJ01008686.1:0-22398 GCA_014673585.1 Semibalanus balanoides | reverse complement strand
AAATATCATCATATATTTTTCTCCATTTTCTTGAAGAACAAAAACACAGTTAATAATCCATACCTTCCATCCAAAGTCTTCGATTGTAACCATTATCGCCCAAAATGCTCTTAAAAGTAACATACACACCCTGAATTAGCAAAAAATGGCATAGGTCAAGTTCAAGGTCTTGTCACAAAAGGTAACTTTGCGCACAAAATATACGAAAGTCATGCGACACATGTTCATTATTCAATGTATTATTTGACACGTATAATTCGATTGTGATAGCCATTTTACCACTTAGCCTAATTTCATTGGAGGTAACCCGCAGACACTGGGATATTTTTTGTAACACGACTCACTGGGGTTTTTATTGAGCCCCCTCCCACACACACTCTCGTATCTTCGGAACCAATGAGACGATCGCGCTGACTCCAACCGCAATCGATAGCCCAGCAAATTGTAATCGACAAAAATGAGTTGTGCTGACCTGGAGGTCACCGATGACGTCAAAGGTCAGGTTAAGTAAAAATATTTGAAACGTTTCTGATAACGCACGGTTTGCCATAACTATGAAAATTAGAGAGGCGTGATAAATATAGATTACCTTACAACATGTTGCAAAAAAAGGAACTTCACATGTCGCCATACCCGTGCATTGTATTAAGTGTGGTCATCTCAGGTCAAGAGGTCAAATTGCAGTTTTTAGTTCAGTATGCTTTGCTATGCATGATTCTAACCAACATTGCCATCCTGAGCACGAAAAATATTCTAAAAATTCGTATATGCAGCCCAATAATCAATAATGGGTTATAAAGGTCATGGTCAACGTCACTAATTTCCAAAATTTTAGGTATGAGTTTATGACACTGAATAATACGACTGAGATGCAAATTTGCAGACTTACTTAGCACCATCTCTACATTTTGTTACTTTTATTCCCATTATTGACGTAATCAAGATCATATAAATGTATTTAAGCTCTGACACAAGCTATCTGCTATGCGGACCGACATTTTGTTTTTACTTTTGAAAGATCATAAGTTACTAGTTAGTATCAATTAAAGATATTGACTTGAAACTTACTGCATACATTCATAACGCCATGGAGTTAACCATATAGATTCCGGTTTTTGGAAAATTATCACAAACTTTGAAAAATGAAAAAAGTATAATTTTGTATTTTTATCATTTTTGAGAGAAAAAAAATCGTGCTATGATGCTATAAAATAACATTTTGAGATCGCAGTTCGATAGTACTGTTCATCAGCTGCTTTATCATGTTCTTCAAGTGTAATTAGCTTAAAATATATATTTTCTGACATATTTAATGTACGGCAAAATTAGCTCGAATTCTGTCGGACTCGGTGGTGACGTCACTATGATGTCATTTTCTCGTGACACATTGTAATCTACAAATTTCCCTTTTGCTAACATGTGTAAAAATGATCCCCTAAAGGGTACTGAAAGTTTGGCGTCGATGTCTACAATTGTTCTTGAGATATTTTAAATATTCCTCAGGGAGGGCTAAAGGCCCCCCCCCCCCCAGTTGACTTGCGGAAAAAAACTCGTGTGAAGTGACGTCACTTAATTCGCTATATCTAAATTTTTCGTCAAAATGTATTTATCTTCCACAGAAGACGTTAAGTCGGTGAAGAAGAAGGTAACCAAAGTTGCACGTTGATGTCGCTATTGGTTTTTGAGCTATTGCGATAGTAGATCTACAATAAATAACATTAGGTATTTCCTCCCAGTCAATGCCAAGTTAACATTGACGTTTCACTAAGAAAGGATTCAAAGTAAGGCATTGGGCCTTCTGGAAGACGCAGGCCGGCCAAATACGTTGGTTTGATGGGCCGTACGACAGAAGTTAAAAAATCGTGACATTTCGTCTGTTGTTGCGTTATAAATTGATTAAAAAATACTCTCCTTTTCACAAGCTGTCTAAAATTTCTTAAACTGTGTTAACTTACAGCCGAGTCGTGGTTTGGATAAAGCCATGACGCTGATAGGCTTCCCTTGGATCGGTCCCAGTTCGCCCCCTGGTCCCAATCGTTTTCAAAAATCAAAACCGCTGTTCACACGTTTTCATAGCAACAACTCAAGTGCGTCAGATGCGTCAGATTCGTTTCATGCAGTTAACAGGAACCACACGCAACGTATAAGAACATTGCCCAATCATCCAATTGCAATAGCGTCAGCTGACAGTGACGGCTGGTCAGTTGCAGTTAACTTGAACAAACGCTTCCATATATGTGGTGGTGAGTAGAAATCGTATACGGATTTTTAGATTCTTATAACAAGGTATTTTTGTGCTGCTTGGTTAAGCCTTTGATGGCGTGTAGGAATTATAATTAGTCCTTGGGACATATTCAAGCCGTTTTTTTCTATATCATCCTAAATGGCAGTGTCTCTTTAAACGGTTAATTTTCAGATATTCCAGCAGTGAACAGTTATGACGTCACGACGTGACCCCACACCGCGTCGTTCAGATCACAGCCCGGCCACATACAGAAACGCTGCACTGTTGTAAGCTGGTGGTGGCAAGAGATGTTCACGCGAGTCAACATTGTAAGCTTTACTTTGACAGGACCAAGCCGCTTAGGAGCCTGCAATGCGGACATAGATGGTCTATGACGTGGCGAGCCGCACTGGCGAAAGGCCAGGACGGCGGCAGGCCTATCTTCCTTCCGAGTGTCTGTGGCGGGCACGTATCTGGCACTCGGAACAGCTCAGGCCTCAGACGATGGACAGCTCAGTCCCCAAGCGACTGACAGCTCAGTCCTCAGACGACTGACAGCTCAGTCCTCAGACGACCAGACAGCCCAGTCCTCAGACGACAGGACAGGCCCAGTCTCAGACGACTGACAGCCCATCCCAGACGAACAACAAGCCAGTCCTCAGACGACAAGACAGCCCATCCTCAGACGACTGACAGCCCAGTCCTCAGGGACGACAGACAAGCCCAGTCCTCAGACGACAGACAGCGCCAGTCCTCAGACGACTGACAGCCCAGTCCTCAGACGACAGACAGCCCAGTCCTCAGACGCTGGACAGCCCCCCAGTCCTCGACGACAGACAGCCCAGGTCTCAGACGATCGGACAGCCCCAGTCCTCCAGACGACAGACAGCCCAGTCCTCAGACGACAGACAGCCCAGCCTCAGCGACTGACAGCCCAGCCTCGACACAGGGGACAGCCCGGGTCCCTCAGACGACAGACAAGCCCATCCTCAGACGACAACACCCAGTCCTCAGACGACAGACAAGCCCAGTTCCTCAAGCGACTGACAGCTCAGTCCTAACGATGGACAGCTCATCCCAGACGAACCGACAGCTCAGTCCTCAGACGGATCTGACAGCTCAGCCCTCAACGATGGAAGCTCAGTCCTCAGACGACAGACAGCCCAGTCCTCAAGCGACTGACAGCTCAGTCCTCAGACGACCGACAGCTCATCCTCAAGGATGACAGCTCATCCTCAGACGGACTGACAGCCCCAGTCCTCAGACGACCAGACAGCCCCATCCTCAAGCGACTGACAGCTCAGTTCCTCAAGCGACTGACAGCTCAGCCTCAGACGACCGACAAGGCTCCATTCCTCAGACGACCGACAGCTCAGTCAGGTCAGCGTGAGCTGCACTCATTGCTTATGCAGACAGATTAATGGTCGTACAAAAATATCGTCATTGCATATTCTCATCATATTTTCATTTTGGTTAAGTAGGAACTTCACTGGCACGGACACGTCAATGCCTCGTCTCCGGAAATCACTAAGCTTCTTCCATTACTACATAAGTAGGTAATACTCTTGTAATTAACTCTGAAAAAACTGTTTAAGTTTGTTCTGGGACTGTCGCTACTAAACGGCTTTAGACGCAATTAAAAGGCTTTAGATGCAACCAGCAATGAAATGAGAATGATATTATTTTTAGCAATTAGATGATTTTTATTCAATGAGAGAGAGGAGGAGAGAAGAGAAGAGAGAGAGAGAGAGAGAGAGAGAGAGAGAGAGAGAGGAGAGAGAGAAGAGAGAGGAGAAGGAGGAGAGAATAGATAGAGAGAGAGAGAGAGAAGAGAGGAAGAGAGAGAAGAGAGAGAGAGAGAGAGAAGAGAGAGAGAAGAGCAGAGATCAGAGAGCACAGGAGACAGGAGAAAGGAGACCAGAGACAGGAGACAGGAGGACAGAGACAGGAGACAGGAAGACAGAGAGAGAGAGAGAGAGACGAGAGAGAGAGAGAGAGAGAGAAGAGAGCAGAGAGAGAGAGAGAGAGAGCAGAGAGAAAGAAGAGAGAGGAGAGAGAGAGAGAAGAGAGAGAGAGAGACGAGAAGACAAAGAAAGATGTCACTGACCAGTTGATGAAGCTGAGCCGGTTCATAGATGGCGTTAATGTTCACACCGCAAATCACCAGCGGTGCCTGCCGGGAGAAACAACACAAAGTCAGATACCAAACACGACAGATCCACAGTGTGGCGTATCGGGGCCGAAAAAAAAATGACTAAGTAACGAAGGTCGTTCTAAGGGTAGTTACAGTGTGATCATTAAAGGAAGTGTGCCTACGCACATCGCTTATGTGGAGTTGCTTACACTGGTCTATAGAACACAATTTTAGGAATTTAACCATTACTTTATTTCTCCAGATTCACTCTAGATGCTGAAACATTCCAATTACTCCAGGAACGTGATGGAATCGCAAAATTATCGGGTTGACTTCAGAAGGCTTGCCACTATTAGAATAATTGCTAATATCGAAATATCGATACCAATTTGCTAGCATATCGTTAGCGTCAGTCAATAGCAATTCGACAAACCAGCTAGTGCGCGCTGATAGCAGCTGCCGAACAGAGCCTCGAAGGCCGTCCTGTTTTTCGATGGTTCGTTAACATAGTTCGCATGGACGGTTTATTGCCTTGGTGGCGCCGTTTAACATTACATCTAGTTTCCTCTGATTAAAGTGACGATCGCTTTATCAATATCGAAGCAAAAAATAGGCAAGACGAATGCAAGTGAAAATTCAACTAAATGGGCTCCAGATGTGAATTGTATCGTATCCAACAATCAAACAAATAGCTTCTTACCGTACAAAATATATTTTACTATCAAAAACAGAAGGCACACTTCCTTTAACATACAAAACGAAAATGGAATCTAGGCACATTTTAAATGAGCACAGTCGTATACCCATTACCTACCCAGCGCTTCACTTATTGACACTGACACCGGGTTGCATCGGACTTTGCAGAAACAAACACAAATGCTTCTGTCATGTATCATCAGTCATCGGCATCTCACCCTCCAAAGACGCTCATCAAACAAAAATGAAACATATTGGCGATAGTAAACTTAGCAGACACAAAACTAATGAATTTTGTTTTGTCTAGTCGACTCTTTCATCGGGCATCCTGAAGAAGCTAACAAGCTCAAACAAACTCGTATGAACAACACTTGACAGTGAAAACAAAACAAGTAAATTGATGGTAGTTTGCAATCAGGGCGAGTGTAAAACGTTTGCCATCATGTCTCTTTATCCCTATTCCTTGCGAGCGGCCAGAATTACGGTCACCCGCGGGTGGACAGATTTTGCCCCACCCCCCACCCCCCAGAGATCTCGAGAACCGCTAGGTCAATTTCGATGGCTTGAATACCATTCGATTGGTCATGACAAGATTTGATTTGGGCACCGAAATGTATTTGTTTGTTCATAAATGGTTGGCCAGGGCCAGGGGTAAGAAAACGAAATTTGTGGATGTTTTTGAAAGTTCAATGCGGCCATGCAGTTTAACCAATGTGCATGCCCCAAACGTTTTTTGTTTATTTTTTATCTTTAAATAGTACGTGGTCTTCAATAATAAAAAAGTCAAGTACCAAATATAAAATCATAGCCGTATTCAGGGGATATAAAATGAGGGGATTTTCTGATAACAATTATGTGCGATTCGTGCTAGATAGGATCGACATGACAGGAACTTATTGCGCGCAGTATTTGTTAAATGCTATATATTGCTCATAGGGGAATCCAGGTAAGCAACGTGGTGGCACCATGCGCGTTACGCTTTTTATCGTCTTGCTATTTTGAAGTTGGACTTAATTTGAGGGAGGGTAGCGCCTGCCTTTTTTACCTGCCCCAAAATATGTATATTTTCAGTATTTAGTATATATATATATATATATATATAAATATATATAAATATACATATAAATATATTTATATATATATACATATATATTTATATATATATACATATATATATTTAAATATATATATATATATACATATATATGTATGTATATATATATATATATAGATAAACTACGAAGGACGAAGGACGTACACGCCACACAACCGCATTCGTAACCTCCTCCCTAAGACAGAAGCTACTGCTACTGCAGGCCAATGGCTTCACAATTTTGGAACAACACGCGCAATTCAATTGTGGGAAAATTCACAAAGTTTTAATACGCTAGGGCAATAGTTTTATAAGCGGTAAGCAAAAACACCGGGGACGGGCAGAATCTTCCCCACGGAGAATAGTGTTAAAAGAAGTGTGCCTAGTTACTTCACAGCGCTCAGTGTGGTTGTTGCCACTGGTCTATAAAACATTATTTTCTTGATTTAATCACGACTTCATTTCTCCAGATTCCCTCTAGTTGCTGAGATATTCCAAAGACTTCAGAAACGTAATGGAATCACAAAACTATTTTTGACGAAAGCCCACTCAGGCCGACTGAGGGTCTTTTGTCGGCCTTAGAGGTCTCCTCAGGCTGACTGGGTACCTCGCGCCCTGAATCATTTTTTTTTGTCAAAAAGAAAAAGAAATCGAACGAACTTATTCGAGGTCCCCTCTTAAAAAATATGTGGGGCAAAATCATATGTTTTCCCAAACTGAATGAATGAGAGGCAGCCCCCCCCCCCACACACACACACCCCACCCCACCCCACCCCACCCCACCCATCCATCTTCCACCGCCCTTGGCTACACTTGTCCTCCATCAAGTGGATTCAAGCAAATAAGTTGGGTCACATTGGTAAAATAGAAAGCCGACAATGCTGCAACACGTATATAAGCCAATCCGACAGCACAGCGCTATGGGCGGAGTCTATTCCCTGTTTCCAAAATTCGACAGCCGAATCGAAACAGGACTAAAATGTGTGTGTATTATCAATTTTCAGACATTTTACCTACGCTTTATATAGATCATTGCAGTTTAAACTCTAACTCTGTGAAATTGAGTTAGCTCTCACGTCTAACTTGGCACGTGAACGGCTATCCGGGTCTCATATGCCAAATTACGAGTCTGAAAGCATTTCAGAATTACCGATGAATTGAGAGTTCATCCCTTCTGGAATGCCCGTAAATATCATATTGATGCGGTCATTTATTTGTAATGGTCAATATAGTCAGCTTCTGAACCAATAAAATGACGTGAACGTGATGAAAACCATAATATGCCTATGACTAAAAATGCGCCAAATCAAGCAAAGTGCTATATTTGCCTTTGCGATGGTTTCCCTGATGCATATTTCAAAGTCATTAGTGTAGGTGCACATCTTACGATGCCTCTCCGATCAAGCCACCATGCGGCTAAACTAGCATTCGATTTCGTCCAATGTCACCTTTTAATAATGTTGTAAATGCTAATGGTTCAGCGTGTAATTTTGAGGTTGTTAACTATTCGTATTTCATTGAATCAATACATAATACTCCGATAATAAGATAAGTATTTTGTTAATATTTTCGACCACGGTGATGTTATTGCACGGATATTACCGAAAGGTCATTGCATTGAGAAACTATAGCAACTCAGAGTGCGCCAGCACCCATGTTTGTACATTTTACAAGTTTATCAGTGGAGTTCGTGAATACCTAATTCCTTTCAAATCTGTCCTTTTAAGGGGATCTATCGGGAGCGTTTCTGAGTCGGTGACTCAGCGCACTGTCATCTGTGCTGCCATCTCTGACCGCGCCGTCGTCACCTGACCGTGACAGATATATATGACCATGACAGTCGGCCTGTCACCTGCCATCAGCAACTACCCCCCCCCCCCTGGCTCCCTCCCCCTCCCAGCCCCGCCGTCGGCCGGCCGCACGGCACCGCACCGCCGTCGGCTAACTTGGGCATCGCTGCGCGGCGCCGCCGGCCGGCTGGGACCGGAATAGCGCGCTGCCCCTGCCCAGCCCTACCCAGCCCGGCCGGCCGGCTGGTCCGCCGCTGCCAGAACTGGTCCAAGGGCGCTGCGACCGTACCGCGTCACTCGCCGCGCAGCAGCTGGAGGGCCGGCTGGCATGGCCACCAGGTCAGCCGGGGCCGCCAACCGCTTCCGCACTCCGTACTGACCCTGGTGTAGGACATACAGCTGACATGTTCGTACAAATGATTCTTCTGGATCTGAATAGTCGTAGGGTACTCTGGAAGTGGACCGAGGAAGGAAGCAAAAAGAAGTTGAATCGTGTCAAAAATTGCCTGCCGTGATCTTCATCACAGAAATGTTATTTGTTTGCAAAGCAATGTGGGTACTTACCCCTTTCAAGTGTGTCGGACAAGCTCATTTTATTTGACTATTGTCATTTGCCAAAGAAGTTACTTGCTAATGACTAATGATGGTGACGACTAAGTATCTGACAAGAGACTAGAGACTAGAGACCAAGTAACTGACTATAGGTAATCGAGCTCAGGCGCATCGGATGTGGAAATTAAGCTCCTGTGTGCTACTGTGCTTAACCACGGAGAAGAGATATACAGGAGTGGCCACTCACCAGCTTTCCCTTTGCTGTTGGCGACAACGCAGTGCTGCCACATTCGCCCGTCCGATTTTTTTATTATTATTTATTCATTTATTTATTTCACGTCATCAGGTATTTCCACACGATAGGGCTATTTTATATACTTCGTCATTCATTGGTGAAACACACATTTGCGTCGTAAAGTGTTAAGAAGGCAGCAGTCATTAGAATCATAGGGCTTTCAGTCAACATTTTATAATGTAACGTTTAAACGTACACACACTATGACGATGTAGATGATTATCAATGGCTGGGATTGTACAGTTTGATGCACGGTTATATGAAGGTGCGCTTTCCATGATTGTTGCGAGGCACGGAACAAGCGATAGGTGAGATGATTGTTCGCGTTATTTCCGCATGCCAGATATATGATGGTAAATCTAAAACAGATTTTGACGCAGTCCGGTCGGCAGGCTCAGTTGATACAAAATCTTGTGCATCAATACATAAATCAAATAGTCTAGTCAGTTTCGGAACAGATGAAGCAGCCTAAACTCACTCAGGACATCTGAGACACGATCATATTTCCGGCACCAGAGATGACTCTTGCAGCAAAGTTAACACCTTTTGAAGGCTGTGAATAACACTTTTTGCTAGCACTGCCATATATTGTGTACAATATACCAGTAAGACGCCTTAAACACGGCGAGGAGCACAGCGAGTCCGAATAAATCCGCGTCAATGGTATTACCCGTTCCAACGGAGGTTCGTCTTGTGCAAGCAATGCATTTGAATTATTTTCGCTGTGTTGTTTTTGCCGTCGCAAATTAGATCCCCCCCCAAATAAATCGATAGTTTAAAACTAAATAGTTTTTGGAAAGGGGCGTTTTTTTTTTTTAAATTTGCAATTTATAGGCGTATGTTTGTAGGCATTTGTGTGCTTTGCTGCTTTTTAGAATGGGGATTGATTGCGCTTTACAGCCGGCATCATTTATCGTCTCGCACTTTTGTTTGAAAGCTACGGGCGGATGTAATTAAGGAATATTATTCAAATCGTTAATAAGAATATTACAGACAGATTTTAACAGTGAATACTGCATGCAAACCTAAATTTTTTAATGCTTTTTAGAGACGGTACATTGGTCTACAGGAATTGTGTTGTTTCATCGCTACCGTCCCATAGGGTGCTGAGCACTTGAATTTAAATTGTTGAAAGGGACGTATAGAACTATGAATTTGCGCTTGATAAGCCAGTAACTTTGCACGTACCAGCGCCCCCCGGCTGATTCGACACATAGTGCATACGCCGGGCGGATGTTTCTCTACGCATCTGTGTTCGACCGTGTCTTTGGGACTTTGGTTGCCGAGATATAGGTCGGTATTGCAACGATGTTTTGTAGGTAATTTTTGTGGACGAACCAGGGGTACACTGTGCGCACGTGCAGTGTGACCCAGGTTTTACCTGTGCAAATGCCAGTGGTGTGGTCTCCAGCCTCACACAAAATTTTAGCTTTATAGGTCCAGCCGTTTCTCAGCTACAGCAGGATAAATACTTTCTGACACCCCTGACGCGGCACGTGTCACGCGCCGTGCTGACCCATACATTGATAAAAAACATTGTCAATAATCATAATGTCATTTGCATTGGGGCTATTTTCATATGGCGAAGACTGGCTTGTCAATCGGATGCGGGCGTTTTCAAAAAGATATAAGCTTCTGACCCAGCGTCGCGCCGGCCGGCCGGGCCGGGTCGGGTCGGCCGCTTATATGTGAGAAAAATCCGATAGTCAATGAGGACTCGCTCCGCGCTTCGCGTTCGCTCGTAATAATGTGAGGGATCACAAGATAATCCACTATACGGGGTAGGACAGATGCTGGCAGAACATGTTTGGCATGGAGGATTCCGATATGAATGTCAAAGCATCGGTTTATAACATGTTTCACGTGAGGTTGCCACGACAGTGTTGAGTCCATAATCACACCTAAATTCTTAACACTTTCCGCGCACAGAAGGTCCTCGCCCATAAATCTCACTTTCGGCAAAATTCCTATCCGAGCAATCTGACGCCTGAAACCACATACCATAAGTTCTGTTTTAGCTGCATTAACCCGCCATTGGCTGGGGGGCGAAAAACGCCCCCCCCCCCTCAGGGATTTTCACAATAGCTCACAAACGAACAGCGACTATCGACGCCAAACTTCGGTTACCTTATCCTACATCCATTTGGGCATCTTCAATTGCATTTTTTTAAAATTACAGATACATTAATTAATATAACAGAATAATATATAGAATTTAGTGGACGTCACTACACACACTTTGGCGCAAATATTCGCTAAGCTTCAACAGGGCTTGTAAAATAAGGACCATTCCTTAAGCAAAATGCAATTCAATAAGTTCAGAGATATCAAATTGCAAAGCGGTAAAAAAATGACTATTCGGATTTTTTGAGAATTTTGATGTTTTGACCCCTAAAAAATGAAAAAACTGCTACAAAATCACATTTTTCCAAAAATTTTCAAAAACGGAAGATATGAAGAGAACCACATATCACATTACCCAAACCGAATTTAAAGTCATATCTCTATTTTTGATCACTGATTTGCTTCCAAGTATGATTACCCTCATTGAACGTTCACTTTTTGAAAATTCCTTTTGGCTTTATTGACCAGTACATAGAATTAAATGGTACCGACTGTGTTTGCTGAGACCACACATGGATTAATAAAAGCATTTTGTATTTACATTTATATATTTTCAAATTTGACTTCTTATGGACCTGACCTTTGATTTATATCGGGGTCAGATTCGAAAATGGCTGCTATTAATCGGTTATTTTGTGAAATATAACCCATAAAAAATATGTGTCGCATATCTCTTGCATTTATGGACCTGATTTGACCTGACCTTGACCTTACTTTGCTGACATTTTCACTTTTCTTATACGGAGATGCATATCACATTGAAGAGCACTTGTGGCGATTTTTCGTCTCAATATCAGCTTTGGATGGGAAGTATGGTTCAAAAACTAAAATAAACTACCATTTGGGATTTGACCTGACTGTGACCTGACATATACCTTATTTATAAAAATTTTTCGAGTATCTTGTGATGTTGTATTGTGATCTTGTTGAGAGCTTTCGAATGCCGTCTTGCAAATGCTCGCTGCGATTTGGTTTCGGGAGATAACGAGGGGGCGTTTTTCGCCCCCCCCCCCCCCCCCCAGCCAATTGGCGTTCAGCTGAGGACCCCAAGCCAATACCTGGGTTAACCATTCATACCGTTTTTGCAAAAACCAGTTACCAAAATTCTAGAACGGCCCCAGGCTTTTTACATGTCTCGATGTGGTCTCGTGGTCCGGTAATAAGCTAACTGTGTGTCGTCAGATATTTAATGAGGTGACGTGAAAAATCGGTTAATAGGAAGACGGGATGTAAATGCAATGTCGTTACTTAAGAATTCTAAGATGTTAAACAACAGCTTCCAAAACTGACCCTGGAGCATCTATTGCGAATTCCGGTAATGATTTTGGATAAGCATCCCCACGCGCACCCTTTGAGATGACATTCAAATAAGCTCAAACACCAGTTCTGACCTTAAAAGCTCCAATTTTGAATAGTGCTTGGCGACAACATCAAAACACGATCAAATATAATAGGGCTAGTAAATAATTTCGATCTATCCATTCCCTTAATAAATTTCGTCAGTCATGAAAGGCGCTGTAGAAGTGGATGGTTCGAAAGGAAAACATGTTGATCGTTACTTAAATAGAATTGGGTCCTTCATATATGTGTAAGTTGAATATGCACGATTTTCTCAATGATTTTGCAAAGAACTCCACAAGATGGTCTGAATTTGTTGTCAGAAGGTCAGCCTTTTACAGCGGGAGAATTTCGCCTTTCCAGCTGCACGGTTTCCGTAACGATGCTGGTGTTGATTATTCGGAGCAAATACCGTCCCACAATGCAAAAATTTATCTTCAATTTTTTAGCGGAACGTCACCATCAATACAATAATTTGTATTTGGCATTACAATAATTTGTTTCCTTTCTTTCAGAAAGGAAAAGCCGCTCGGCCACCCGCTCCAACCTAGGACCCTATGAGACCCATTGAGACGTGAAAATGTGATATTGGTTCACTTGTGTATTGATTTAACTATCTATATGTGCTATTTCAAATAGCCTCTAGCCTAGCTGGTCAAATAGCATCTAGCTTATCGCCGCGTCTTTGCCTTCCTGGCTTCTTTAGAAGCCATGATGTCGCCAAAAGCGTCGGAGTGGCATCTCCTGTATATCCCTTCTCCGTGGCTTAATCCTGAACTGGTGGTCTGGATTGGAGTTGTAGCAAGAGCCGGGGCGGAGACGGAGAAGAAGCACCGAGCAGCAAACGCTCACCAGCACAGCAGCTGCTCCGCATCGCAGCAAGGTATTGCGGTACAGTATGGGTGCTAGGGACGAATGGCGATGTCAATTCGACTTAGCAGTTGATCCCGAGTTGCATTGACTGCAAGGGTAGGTGCAAACGTGGGTGGAATTTTTTGAACAAGTTGATGGGGCAAAATACAACGATGGCGGGGCAGTGCTCGCACCATTTAAAGGGACGCTGCCACCTTCCCAAAAGTTCTCAAATGTACGCCGCTTGTGGTGCTGAATATGTAGTAATTGCTGCCGTACACGATTATGACATTTGTTTCTCACAAACAGTGCTCAATTAAAAAAATTGTGTTTTAATATTTGGGCTGATGACGTCATATCAAGGAATCTCGGGAATAGAGAAAACCTTCACGCTGCCATATGTACGGCTAATGTACGGCCAAATGTAAAACAAGTCAACTATCATCAAACATTTACTAAAGAGTGACCGACGTCCAATTCCGGAATCAAGGGGTCCGCCGTTCAATACAACCTGGGGACTGCGGGCATGGTGTACGATGCTCAATAACCGAGAAAATCTGTAGCAATTGGACTCTTGCATTCGACCTTGGTGGTTGTTTTAACTTATACTATACATAATTGTAATGCCTAGCGCGGAAAATGGCTATCTCAACTCAAATATAATGTTAAAGTGGTAGTGTCCCTTTAAATAGGAAACCTTATCCGTGGAGTGAAGGCGACTTTAGAGGCAGCTGTTCCGCATTACAGCAAGGCATCGCGGTACAGTCTACATGCCAGGAGCGGAAGCCGATTAGCAATTCTACTTCGTAGTTGATTCTAAGCTAGCGCTGGCTGCAATACAAGGTAGTGAAGGCGAACTAGTGGTAGCCGTTCCGCCGTCCGCGACACAGTACTTATGTCGCCAGGTGGTGGTGGTGGCGGTGATATTGGGGCTTTAACCCTCGCCTGACAGCCCCCCCCCCCTCCCTGAGGTTTGTATACAATTACTTTGTACACATGCGGCGCACCTCGCTGAAATTGCCAGTGGCTACGTTTTCAGAAATTATACGTATTGTGTCAAATTTTCATCAAATTGGTTAAGGAGTTTGGGAGATAATGACGTTTTAGTGACGTCATACTGGTATAAAAACGAACAATATTTGAAGAATCGTGGAAAATAGAGTTTTGCAGCAAATTGCAAACATAAGACAGAAAAGATAGCAAGTTAAAGTGCATTTAAAATTGCTTAATTTAATTCTCAAAATCTTTGGTTTTGGACCCTAAAAAACGAAAAATAAAAATGATTTTTGGGAATAATCACAAAAAATTATAATTTTCGAAGATGTTCAAAACCCGGAAGAAATGTGAGAGAACTGAGTATGGAAAATACCCAAACCGAATTTCAAAGCAATATCTCTATTCTCGATTGAGTGGTGACACCTTAAGCGTAAGAAGCTCATGACGTCACTTTTTAAACAACTTTTTAAAACTTTATTTACTGTATTTCTGAGACAAAACTGTTTTAGAAAAATACCCTTTTATTTGCATTTATAAATGTCTGATTTTGAGGTTTTCTGATCACAATTCTGGACTTGATCGAGTCGAGGTGTCTACTATTGTCTAATGCAAATCGTCCATAGCGATTATCATCTATGGTGACGATTTCCGTTTTTCAAGAGGTCATTAACTAACCCAGACCTAAAAAACGATTCATAGTCATAAGTCAGATAACTAGTTTAACGGCCAACGTTTTGACGCTAACTTAGTTATTTTATTTTCACAACTTTAATCATTACTACTGTCAAAGCAAAAACGCAATTTTTTTACGTGGCCAATCTTATGTCATTTCCTTGACCTGGAAGGTCACCCGTTGATCAGAACCCTAAAAATTGCATACTGTTAGATTCCTCACAAGACAGGCAACATGCTGGTCTTTACTGCGTTGCTCTATGTTGCTTGGTTTGGAAGTTAACAGGGGGTCCTGTCAGCCCCCCCCCCCGGTACGGCGAAGGTGAGAAACGTTAGGCGAGGGTCAACACGGGGCAGCTGCCGTCATGTATCGTCGGAGTCTCTCCCGCCGGCCAAACCGGGGCAACCGAGGCATATCGCCAGTAGCCAGCCTCGAGTCCAGAACCCACCGATGCATGCCAAGGATGAGCGGCCAAAGCAATTCGTCTTTGTAGCCCATTATAGCTGGCCCTATCCACGGGTCAGATAAGTGAGGCATTAGGGAAATTGTTGATCATCCACCAAATTTTCGCATTTTAATTATATACATGATAAATGGGATTATGCTTTTGATGCGTAATTACAGTATTTGTAATGCCAGTTGCCTTAGGTAGGTAGAGGGTATTCGGATGTTTAAAAGATATGCAAACTAAGTTTAAAAGTTTTAAATTAAATGGTGCAAAAATATTATACCATATCCATAATCCACCTCACGATTGAATATAGCTTGGGACACGGTTCATCCATGTATTTCATTCTGTAGTAACTGTTTGAAAACATATATAGGTATCCAGTATCCACCGCGGCTATGTGGGACCGAGTCGCTTCGGCGCTCGAATCTGCTGCTGACCGGTGTCATGGTATGACCTGCGGCCGATGGCAATAAGCAGCCGAATAAAATACTCGAGATGACCTCGGAAACTCAACAGAGTGTATTCCGATTTGCGAGCGTAGTTATTAGACTTTGGCATTATTTCTACTGATGAACTGGAGCGGCACGATCGTTTTAATGGTGTCGGCGTGCGCTCGTCGAACTTTGTTTAGCAATGAAGTCACTTTGTTCCGTCAAATGTTAGAACTGCATTATTGGAAAATTTAACCAAATAAAAACATGGTTTTGCCTATGAGCTGACATTTACCTCACTTGCAATAGATGGGCGCCACATAGCCCAGCAGCTGCGGCGCTCTTAAAGGGACTGTCCCACCTTCTCAAAAGTTCTCAAATGTACGCCGCATGTGGTGTTATATTAAGTTAAAATTGCTGCCAAAGCCGATTAGACATTTCGTTTTTTCACAAACATGTCAATTTGAAATAAAAATGTTAAGCCTTAAATATTAGGGCTGATGACGTCATATGACGGAATTTGGGGAATAAGAGAAAACCTTCACGCTGCGATATGTTACGGCTAATGAATGGCCCAATCTACACCAAACAGTCGACTACATCAAACATTTAGTAAAAGCAGTGGACGACGTATCGGTTTCCAGGTCCCGTTCAATATACACTGGGACTGGGTGATGTTACGATGTCAGAAGCCAACCAAATTTATTTTATTGGTTCAACCTTGGTGGTTTGTTTTCTTATACTATACATAATTTAAATGCCTAGCACGGAAAATGGCTATCTCAACTCAAATATAATGTTAAGGTGGGACAGTCCATTTAAACCCAAATCATCATCATCATCATCAATAATCATCACTCAAGGACGTGGAAACCGTGGGGGCAATGGGGCAAGTAGCCCCCTCAACTTTGGGTCTCTGAATTAGATCAACGGTATTGTCTACGAAAATTTGCTTATGTTTTGTAGAACAAAGGTGCATAGGCGTAGGAGCCGGGGGGCAGGGGGGTCAACTGCCCCCTCAACTTTTTGAGAGGGGGGCAACGCCCCCCAACTTTTGAGCCTGAATACCTGGTCCAAAATTACGAAGCATAGCCCACGACCGCCTGGGGAACGGTCGGATCCATACCTCGGTTTTTCTCATTAACTTCCGAATAAGGTGCACTTTTCTAGCCCACTATCCCACCCAGATGCGGGTAGTTCCAAACCTACTTGGGTAGTAGTGGGTAGCACAAGCCGATCATTTGGATGTATCATTGTAGGGGTAGTTAGCGGGTGATCATAATTTAAATAAAATTGCATTTTTTAGTGCAAATTGAATCTTGAACAAACTATGGCACCTCAGTTAGTGAGCAGAGATCAACACAAACAGTCAACATTGAAAATGAACTATTATGGTAGATATAATGATGCAAATTTTATTTGTGGGTAACTTGCGGTAGCTGCCACCTATATTGGTCATGTGGGTAGTGGTGGGTAATTGAAGGGGGTTTGCGGGTCGGGTCACGTTGCAGGTATCGACGTGAAACTTGGTGGTACAGGTAATGCAAAATGTTCTGTCCACTTCTCGACACACCGATGACGATGTTCCCGGCGAATAAATCCTTCGTGAAAACGGATGATGAAAACGGATGTAGACCTTTACAGTGCTCTATTCGAATAAGACTTCCATTTTCCTGGAGCGATGTTTGTTTTTGTCTGATGGAAGCCAGCGTAGAAAGTATTCTTAAAATACTTTTGGGCCCTATAGCAGAGCATCCGTTTAGTTTCAAGTCAGACGTTTGTCCCCATCGGTGCTATCTGTCGGTGCTACACGCAGTGAAATCTATTGAAACTATTCTTGCCCTCGCCCCTGATACCGGGGAAAGGGACTATAGTAATTGCATTGGATTCCACTGCGTGCAACACCGACAGACAGAGGCAGAGACAGCGGACAGAGCTTTTGCCTACAACTGTTACCTTCGCGTGCATCAAATAATTTACGTCAAATCTATGAAACAATTTAAGCAGTTGCGTCAAAAAATGAGATATACCGATTTAGTGACGTCCGGTACCTACTTATGACATTTTTTGTCGAAAAATAGCTAAATGTTGGAAAATTGCAAAAATATCTTTTTAAAACAAATTGCAAATTAAAAACGTTAAAACACGTGAAATGACAAGTTCTACGAAATGGCTGTCTCGGATTAGGTAAAAATCGTTTTTTGACCCCAAAATTGTCAAAAAAAACGTTTTTTACCATATTGACTATAAAATCCAAAATTTTGACAGTTCCCCCACAACTTCAAATGAGTTCCTACGCCCCTGCAAAGGTGCAGACTGCAGATTCAGTAAAAAAATAAAATAAAGAAAATTAAACTGCATTGAAATTGGAACTGCTTTTGCACCTTTACATCTAAACAGTGCAGTGGCGTCGCCACAGGGTGGAGCAAGTGGGGTAACTTGCCCTTCCCCCAACCTCCGATTAGGGACCCCTTGAGATCGATACACATCCGAGGAGATTTTTAGGTCGGTAAAAAATGGGGGGTAGGTTGACCATTGACCAGTGGCCACGTCCAGAGGTTTGCCCCTCGACACTAAATATCCTATTTTCACCCGTGGGGTTTCACCAAATTCCTTGACAACTGTTTAGTATCTGTGGTCCCGATCCCGGTCAATCTTTGTGATTATAAACAGATAATATGATCTCAGTAGATCGAGGATCAATCTTCTTTAATGCATCCATCTTTGGGATCCGCAAATATGTTTGATGTAGGGACTAGACTAGTTATTTATTTAAATCTGTGGTACGATTCAAACATGATTCATTTAGGAATCTCAATGATTCAACCAGCGTTCGATTCATGGAGGCAATTTAGAGAAATGATTCTTTAAGACAAAAAAAAATATTCACGTTTGATTCAACATTTGAATATATGTGGTGAATTTAAGTCAAATTATTGAAAATGGAGACATACATATATGTGATCATTAAAACATTCAACATTGTTACAGCAGTACTATTTCAGTATAAATGAATGCAACCACTTGGACTGCATAAATTGACATAAATTACAAGTGCCTACTTGAATCGTTCAGAATCGTTAAATCTTTCAATTAAATCAGCCTTGTTTTTATGCGGGTTTCGATTTAATCACGATTCAGGAATCAAAAGATTTGGTGCTGATTTGTGTTTTTTATTCAAGGAATTTAGATTCAATTATTCCGATCGATTAAATCAGTGTCGAATCAATAACCAGTTACTGATGGGGACAAAGCCAGGGGGACGGGGCCATGCCCCCCCCCCGGAAATCAAATTACACTAGATAAAATGGGATTATCTGATCCCGGATATCTGATCCCGGTCAACAACATATGGCTGAGGAGCAAAATTTGATTATACCACTGGCATACCCCCCCCCCCATTTCCCTGATAAAAATCCTGGTGCCCCCTAACCTAAAAACCCTGGTGACGCCACTGAAACCAGCGGCACCGCACATTTGACTATCGTAGCATGGAAATACTGCTAAATACAGCGTGCACATGTCATAGGATATGTTTCTTCGTCGTAACGTCGATAGAGCTATTTCTTGGTCACAATGCTGTAATGCTTTTTGGAGGTAAATGCTACTATTCCTGGAATATCACTATGCGCCACAGAGTAACTATATAACATTCAGTCTTTTTGGCATGGGGGTCGGTCAGGGTGTTTCATCTTTTTAGCAAAACGCGTCATTACAGATGTATTATGTCGGCCACTGGTGGATCCAAGAAGGGGGGAGGGCATCAAAGGTAAATGTTCCCAAACCGCCTGAAATCAACGCAAATTTAAACATTTTCTGATATAGGACATCTACGCAACTTTTACAGAGGAAAGTTGATATTAAAACGTCTAGCAATGCATAAGAGAGCGAAATCCGATAAGTTTGGGGAATTTTGTGAAACTTTTTGGATGATCTCCCCCATGGCGCCCAACTACCGTTTAGATCCGCCAGTGATGTCGAGATCTGCTCCCCTGCGTTCACAATGAGTCGGCCATGGGGTCGAAAAAGGAAAAGGGTCACCAACAAAAGTTCCGGTTCAAGGCGGTCGCCGTTTGCAATACATTCAGAACTCGTGGCGTATATCGGGAAGATTCAGATTATATCGGCTGAAATGGTGCGTATATGGCGAAAAATTAATGCTGGAGGTATAACGGGTGACGAACATATGCGATATATCCGTATTGTTTTTACGTATGACCTTCGCCTATTAGTGAATAGAATCGTGGCGATGCGATAATAAATAAAATATCACTTTCTTTAGCTTCATTGTTGTCTACCTCAGGTCCGCCAGAAAGTTCGCCCCCCCCCCCCCCACACACACACCAACTTAAAAGTACTTCCCACGTCCCTGTCATCACTTGCAATAGGCAAGTGAGGTGCAAGTGCATTGCGGTGCAAAATATTGGTTCACGGTTGAAAAAACGTCTCCCCCTGAGCCGAGTCGCACGCATGGCGCGCCCGGAGGGCGACACTTTTTGTATGTGGCGCCCACCCCTGACCGAAGTCCTGGATCCACGCCAGCCAATAATGAAGCATAGGTAGCTTCGCATAGTCAAACTGATGACCGCAATCAGACGTCAGTGTCATTGGCTTTCGGATCAGACCTTAAGTGACCACATCTTTTCGTCTGTGTCTCGTTAGAGCATCTCCTATGCGGGCGCATATGCTCCGTTCTGTTGGCCAGCAGCTCCAGCCTTGGTCTGCTGTTTTGTCTCGTTAGAGACATCTCCTTATGCGGGCGCCATAATGCTCGTTCTGTTGGCCAGAGTCCAGCTCGTGGAGTCTGCTGTCTGTGTCTCGGTTAGAGATCTCTATGCGGCGCATATGCTTTCGGTTTCTGTTGTGTCAGCAGCTCCAGCTCGTGGAGTCTGCTGGTTCTGTCTCGTAGAGAGCATCTATAGCCGGGCGCAGATGCTCGGTTCTGTTGGTCAGCAAGCTCCAAGGCTCGTGGAGTCTTGCTGTCCTGTGTCTTCGTTAGAGCACCCTCCTATGCGGGCGCATATGCTCGGTTCTGTTGGCCAGCAAGCTCCAGCTCGTGGAGTCTGCTGTCTTGTCCTCGTTAGAAGCATTCTCCTAGCGGGGCGCGAGATGGGATGCTCGCGGTTTACTGTTGTGGCCAGCAGCTCCCAGCTCGTGGAGTCCTGCTGTCTGTGTCTCCTTAGAGATCTCGCTCATGCGGGCCATATGCTCGGGGGTGTCTTGGCCAGTCGCTCCAGCTCGTGAGTCCTGCTGTCTGTGTCTCGTCTAGAGCATCTCCCTATGCGGGGCGCATATGCTCGGTCTGGGTTGGTCAGCAGCTCCACTCGTGGGAGTCTGCTGTCTGTGTCCTCGTTAGAGCATTCCTCCTATGCGGGCGCATATGCTCGGTTCTGTTGGCCAGCAGCTCCAGCTCGTGGAGTCTGCTGTCTGTGTCTCGTTAGAGCATCTCATATGCGGGCGCATATGCTCGGTTCTGTTGGCCAGCAGCTCCAGCTCGTGGAGTCTGCTGTCTGTGTCTCGTAGAGCATCTCCTATGCGGCGCATATGCTGGTTCCTGTTGGCCAGCAGCTGGCCAGCTCGTGGAGGGGTCCTGCTGTCGTACTGTCACCGAACCAGGGGCCGAACCCAGGGAGGAGGGAGAGGGCCAATCCGGCCATTGGTCTCTCAATAACGTCTGAAATCGGAGCCAAATTGACACATTTTCTGATCAAAAAGAAAATCTAAGCAACTTTTGCAAACGAAAATTTGTTTTAAATCAACTATAAATGCATTACCAAGCGGAGTCCGATGAGTTTTCAGAAATATGTGAGACTTTTCGACCTTGTCTCCCCCTCCCCCCCCCCAACCAACGGTGGCCCCTCCTCAGACTACCAGGGACGTAGCCTCTCCAAAAAAGTTGGGGATGAGCTGGGAAAAATTGCTTAACCCACGCCGGGCCGGTGCTCGGCGCCACCTTCCTCGGGCCGCGGGGTATCATTTCGACGCCTCCCCTTTTAACTCGGCTCCTATGGTACCTAGACATAAACAAAAAACATTGTTCGAGAGCTCGTCAAAAGGGATTTGGAAACTACTTCGGTGCAAATTCATATCAGGTCAATATTATGGTCACCAGAGGTCATCAAAGGGTCATCAAAGGAGGCCACTCGACAATGCAACACAGTGTTACACTTCCTGATTTTTCAGATTTAGGACTTAGCTCCAGATGCCCCCAATTATCTCGGAAACTATGATAGCTAGGAGAAAACAAACAAAATCGAAGGCTAATGTAATTGCAATCGCTAACATGTTCTCAAATTTGAACTCAAGTAAATAGTTAGGGCTCCAGAGGTAATCGAAAGTCTAAAAGGTTATTTTTTGCCAAAACTATTTTCACGTATAACTGTTTACTTAATTAGGATACGGAGATAATTAAGACACCATCGTGTTTTTCTCGTCAAGGCGCTTTGAATCATGTATATGATTACCAGGTTAGTTCAACCTAGAAATGTGACCTAAGGTCAAGGTCAAGTGGTGACCCAATAAGGTCATGCTGCACATTGGGAGACGCGTCTCGACAAGACAAACACATTGGTGCTGTTGTCACTTCCCTATCTTGATTTTATCGAGAGTTATTGACAAAAATGTGCTGGTGACCTCGGCTGACCCTGTAGGGATACCAGAATAAAGACTCAGAGACTTGACAAAGACTAGAGAGCAAAGACTTGGTCTTCAATAATGGCCTATGATAACATGATACAGAAGTAATTGGG
>VOPJ01008685.1:0-36917 GCA_014673585.1 Semibalanus balanoides | reverse complement strand
TCTATTTGTTCGTGTTATTTTACTAAACACAGACATTATCTTAACTTGAAGGACAGTTTGAAGTTGGGAAATGTGGGGAACATTAATGGAAACTGTCCACCTTAAAAAAAAATGGCGTGGCAATTCTCGTAAAGCTACCTTAGTTCACAAAAACAAATATTGCAAAAGTTTTTGCTTTTGTTTATGGCTGCAGAACTTCGGAGAATAATACAATTCAGTTGTAAGTTAGCCTTCTTGATTTTGAAAAATATACCTATTGAGAGTGCATATGCGTTATTCGGTCATTAACTCCGTTATGTACCTGATACAGCTTCTGTTTTATTCATCCGAACTTTCTGATAAACCAAATAATTTAGTCAACAATTTCCTATACAAAAATACAATATCCCATGGTTCAGTTGATTTACATAGCAAAGTCAGTAAAAAGTCAGGTTTAGGGAAGTAGTCAGAACGTTTAAATTCTGGTTTAAGCATCATGCTATTTATAGCAGAGTTGCATTGCTCTGAGTAGGTAGATTTGGGGGACTCCAGTAATGCGCTTTGTTTTTCGTGATGTACATACTTTCCACATTATGTGACGCAATAACAAACAGACACTTATTACCATGTTAATATAATTAAGCTTTGTGGCAGTTGGTGCCTGGTGGACTTATTGACGACCTCATGCAAACCTAACTCGATGAAATTGTAACTACGATTGCAGTTACGAAACCCGACTTGAAAACTCGGGAGCTTTGAAATGACGTAAAAGCCTTAGCTAAGCGGCATTAACGGAGCTTACGTTTCGCTAAGCTCATGGGATTTTATGCATTATGGATTTGAGGAGGATGTCATCCGTCAGGCCTGGAAGTCATTCGATTGCACCCTGCCGTCACACATGTCGCCAAATATGGCCATGAGTGTCGCCAAATATGGCCACAGACGTGGCGGGATTTTGAGGCGCAGTACCTCAATTCGCGCGTAGGCATTTCCCCCAATACACTGATGGCCATTGATCACCCAAATCCTGCTCGGTGCATTTCGAAAGCCCCTGTTACCGGTCGGTAAAGTGGTCGTAATCAGGCACAAAATCGCAAAATGTCTGCAGGTTTGGCCGTCAAGGCCGTTCGAAACACGCAGCTCGGCAGCAGGGCATCGTTTGGAGGTCCGAACCGGGACGATGAGCTCTACTGAATCGAAAACCGGTACACCCCTTCTGAGAAAAACACGTGCCGTCGACGTAGGAGTGGCAAAAAATCACCTTTGTGAGCTCAATGATCCTTTTTGAATGCAGATTTCCGTGTTCCCACGCCCAGCCGAGCTGTTGGGCTGAATTCTTGGCAGAATAATATGCTGCTAAATATTTTGTTGAGCTACTTATAGCAGATGTAAGACATTCAGCACCTGACGTGAATCTACCGTAAGCCAGAAGGCGAGGCTTTGCGATATGCCAGCCTGACCGAAAAATATGTTTCAGTAAACACAAACACTGGAAGCTATGCTTATCACAGCTCACGAACTCAGCCCACTGTAGGGGCTAGTTCAGACGGGCACAATATTCTTCTGTACACTGTATACGGGCAACGTCTATCTATATAAGGCCTTATCGGAAACCGAATGTAAAATGTTATCTTTTCGTTCTTGGCTGCATGCTTTTTTTTCTTCTGCTTATGTATTATATGGTTTGTCTTTGTATTGCACGACCCATAATTTCATGGTGAAATACTGCAATCAGAATACAACAAATGAGCAAAATATGTTCTAAGACTGAGCTACTAATGTGTTCATTTAAATATTTGCTGAGCATATTTTTTTTAGATCGATATTTTTAGATACTGATTTGTTAAGATTAATATTGATATTTGCTAAGATCTACGCTATGCGTCTTACTGTACGCTCACTTGCACTCCTCTCACCCAGACCCACAGTTGTACCTACATTTTTCATATGCGTTGAAATGGAACTGATAATTAATTATATATCTGTTACTACATTGTATCATGAAGCACTTATTTAACAGTGCGAGTTAGGCGTGGGGCTATATCTGCTACGCAGACTTCTGTAAGGTCATTGATCCACTTGAAAGTTTATCACAGGCTCCGTGAGATCTAAGATACCTCGCTAAATTAGTCACGAGATCAGCTGAGTTTCAAGGTCCATTGCCATGTTTATCATGAGATTTGCTGATAACCAAAATTCCTTGTTGAACGTTGTGGAGAAATCAGCTTGGTCTTGGGATCCGTTTCTGGGATCCACACACATGCTGAGAAGGCGGTAGAACGGCTAAACGACTGACGGGACCTGAAGGTAAAGGTGGGACGGTCAGACTGTTTGGCCGTCGCGGTGGAACGGTTGGACGCGGTCGGTGAGTCTTGTCTGACTGTCTGACTGTCTGACTGTCAGTCGGACCCAGACAGTCGGCCGGACAGTCTCGACCAGACCAACATCAGACAGCGCCCTCAGTCCAGTCTCCCTCCACCCTCAGCCCAGTCCAGGGACGTAGCCAAGAGGGGGGGGGGGGGAACGGGGGGCCCCATGTCCATGACGCAATAGTACATAATACTTCCACACTACGCATAGAATGCGGAATTATCTAACGACCCGACCCCCCTAGTCCAAACAGCAATATGGCTGAGGACGCAAAATGATGTGACTTTTTCTTCCCCCTGATAAAATGTGGCCTGGCCCAGGTTTCCCTCCGGCTCTCTCTTCCTCGCCTTTCCCGCCCTCTTCGCTCTCGCCGCCTCCCCGCCTCCGCTCCCCCGCCTCCCCGCCTCCTCCCCGGCACTTCCCCGCCTCCCGCCTCTCCGCCTCCCTCGCCTCCCCGCCTCCCCGCCTCTCCGCCTCCCCGCCTCCCCGCCTCCCCGCCTCCCCGCCTCTCCGCCTCCCCGCCTCCTTGCCTCCCTCGACTCGGGCCGGTCCGGCTAGCCGTCCGTCTGCGGCTGGGTGGAGCTCACCAAGCCCCTCTCTGCAGCGCCTCCCATGAATATTGATGTGTGCGCGTCTGGCGGCTGGCGTCTCGACGCTGCTGCCCGGCTGGTGTGGCTCGGCCCGCCGCGGACCGAGCTGGCCTGACGAGCTGGCCTGGTGGAGGGTACACTCGTGTCACGGAGAAGGGATAACAGTAGGTGACACTCCGACGCTTTTGACGACAGCACGGCTTCTATAGAAGCCAGAAAGGAAAAGACGCGGCGATAAGTCAGATGCTAGATGCTATTTGATCAGCTAGACTCTAGCTGATCAAATAGCATCTAGCATCTGGCTTATTATATAGCATCTGGTTTTCCAAATAACCTCTTGTTGCTAGAGGCTATTTGGAATAGCTCATATAGATATTTAGATCGACACAAAAGTGAGCAAACATCACTTAACGTATCATCGTATGAATGGGTCTGATAGGGTCGTGGGCTGGAGCGGGCGGCCGTGCGGTTTTTCCTTTCTGAAAAAAGTTATCCAGGCAAATATGGCAGCACTGCGTTGTCGCCGACAGCAAAGGGAAAGCCGGGGGAGTGGCGACTCCTGGTATATCTCTTCTCCGTGCCGTGTCTTTCTCAGACCCGCCCACGCCACGGAGAGTCCCACCCGGGGGGCGCGGGTGTGAGGCATCAAAAGAAAGTCGGGACAGCTGATGATTCTTCCACTGACTCCGGAGATACCTAATGGCGAGGAGCTAACAGGAATATCAATATATAGTGTATAACTAAGTGCATTGTCATCTCATCCAACTACAACAGCGTCAGCTGTGGGTTTGGGTGAACTCCACTGACTAGAGTTAATGGGAACCTTAAAGGGAATATAGCACCTTTAACATTAGTTTTTAACTGAGATAGCCAGATTGTCGGGTGTACTGAGAACCCTCTAATCTGAAATTTTCCTTCGCAAAGTAACGAACCTAGTTACTGAGTTTGAACGCAAAAAACCGTTGGTCATATGGTGGTCATATTTCAACAGTCACAAATCCCGTGACGTATCGCAACGTCCATCAGTAGTTAACTCCACGTATTACCAGCCGCATTGCTTTTTGAACCGTCCGCACCAGTATTTCAGTTACCTTGCGTCCGCCCCGTCCGCTAAGAAGGTATTGACTTGATAAATTTTGAAATGAATGTCAATTTTCTTTGTCAGTTTGCATTGGATTTTCAATTTGAAAATAATGCAGACAATGGTCTTTGAAAAGGCCCAACTGTTGATGGGTAGCTCGAACCGGTAGCTGCAATATTATCCGCAATAGAAGCATTATCAGTACTAACTAAAGTATTTCACTCAATGCCAATGGGCAAATTCACTATGGTGGATATGTTATAAATAAATATTTATGTCATTGTGAAACCGATTTCCAATGTAAAAATTACCCATAGATACTATGTGGTTGACAAATGTGTTAGATGGGTGGCTGGTCAATGTTCATTGCAAATAACATCAACAAATTTATAGACAGTTTGTGTTGTTTACGAGAAGTTCGGTTTTCCCAAAAAACATGATTGGCCATAACTTTTGTGAATTTTCATTGGATTTCCATTTGAAAATAATACAGACAAAGATCTTCAAAGGGCACAACTGTTGATGGGTGTTCCTTAACCGTTGCTTGGATTTCTTCCGCAATAGAAGCATATGACAGTGCTAACTAATGAATTTCATTCAATGGGCTAATCACACATTGGACAAATTCACTCTGGTGTGGGATATAGTTTTAAGTAACTATCATTGTCAATTGTAAGTTGATTTCCTATTAAAACATTACTAAAAGATGCTTAGAATAGACCCAAGTGCAAACATTAACACATTTGTAATCGCGTCCAATAATTATTTCGAGTCAGGAACCAGCGAACGCCATTGTTTAGTTTTTTACGCCATCTGATTCAAGGAACGATTTTTGCCGTTCGATGCCTCCTTGTGAGTCCAAATCGCTTTGGGTGACGCAAATATTGTTGTTGACGTCACATGTAAACATAATGACTATTTTTCAAATTAACATCAAATTCTGACTTTTTTTCGCAAAAAATGAATGGCCAGGACGTTAATGCAGGGCATTTTCTCCATCATTCTACATACTTTTCCCAAGGTGCTATATTCCCTTTAATGTATAAGTAAAGTATATTCCCACCTCATCTAATTGCAATAGCGTCAGCTGCGCCGGTTTGGTCTCATGTCGTTAAGATGAACCTCAATGTATAAGTGCATTGCCACCTCATCCCACGGGTGGAGTTTCCTATTCAAATGGTCAACAACTGCCCCACCAATTTTGTGTTTTGCCCCACCAATTTGTGTCAGATTTGAATGTTTTCTGGCGATAAAATTTTCATTTTTCGCCTCAATCATGCCAAACAGCCAGCTGATATGGCATTTTGCCCCACCAGCATTTACGAAAAGCTTCCCCTGGAACGATGCCAAGGGGGGGGGGGCACGGGGGCCATGTCCCCCCCCCCTGAGCAAAATAATTCAACACTAAATAGAATGAGATTATCTGACAACCGACCCTACCCACGCCCCGGTCAGCAACTTCTCTCCATGCCTTGTTAAGTTGCCTTGGTCCCACTCTTTATACAGCCTTGGTTTATACAGCCTTGGTCCCACCCGTCCTACTCCTAAGTAGTATGTAATGAGTGTTCTGCACTGGACCCCAACCACCCCACAGAGGGTATCAGCTCACTGAACTAGGCCCCACCTATACCTCACTGGGTCCCACCCATCCGATTACCGGATATCACGTTTTATATCGGGTACCATTATGTCCCACATAGGGCACAGCAACGTTCCACAGGAGCTTTCTCGATATCCCACAGCAAGCTATTTTGTCCACACTGAATTTCACGCCATTTGAAGTTCGCACCATTTTTCATGGATATACCTATACCTGTAGGAAGCTTGGTCCCTCACACAAATGGGTCATACACAGTAAAACGCTGCAATAAATACAACATTTCCTGTGCAATCTCTCTTGAAAGTATCTGCACTGCCTTTATTACACCGCACTATTGACCTTGCCGTAGTGGCGTCAGTTTAAGTTTGAGAACCGCTTCATCTAGCAGATCGTGGGTTGGCAGAATGTGAGGCGAGCTGAGAAGGACGGCTTCAGAACCACTATCCTTTGGCTGGTCATGGCGTAGTCAGGCCGCGAATGTGCTAGATAGGGCTCTCAAACGGACTATAGTTTGGTTGAGCGCCGCACGTCTAAAGCTGGCTGCTGCACATCTAGTTTTCTTCTGTGCTGTGCTGTCGTCTCTGGGCCGATTATCACGAGTAACTTTCCCGGCACCCCACTCCGACGACTCAAAGAACCACACACCAACAGAGTATTATGTCGCAGTTTTTTGCGGCTCCTATTTACCGTTTGTCAGCATTTTTTACCACAACTGGGTGTGGCTTTGCCACAAAGGTGACGTTTAGCTTAAAATTAGTCATCCACAACTCTGCATACCTTTATTTAACTCTTGGAAGTTTTCTACCGCTATCTTTAGCAACTAAGTGTTTCAAGACAACTTCATCTGAAATCGGTTGCATTGAGGTTCTCAGAAAGCATGCCTTCTTAGTTTCCAGCCTGCGGTGTCAGTAGATTTGAGTACACTTAACGTCTTCGCACGCAATTTACATCAACTAACCGCATCCCAACACGAAATGACGTTTATTTCACCTTCTCCCCTTTGCCCTTTCCTCTTCGAACAGTATCGTGAATCATCCATTCTAAAACCGATATAAAAGTCTAAAGCATTGTGAGCAAGGAAGGAATGACATTATTCTTTAGCATAAGGAGGTCGTGTCCAATGTCCATGCTTCTTGTATTGAATTTGGGATGAAGTCTAAAGAAAGCTTTAGTTGTTCATGCCAGTGTTTCGCGGCGCCTTTTGGTACTGCCTTCTTGACATTTTTGCGCGAATTCTCCTAAAACTTGAACAGTAATGGGGTGCTTATTATTCAAGTAGCTTATTTCATTTGTATCTAGGCATAAGCTTCTTACGTCATCTGATTGTTGTTTGTCATTGTCATCATTTTCGTTATCATCACAGCCTAGTTTCTTGATTGGCACGATCAATATTAACATCATTCCGTTGACATGAACGTGTTGATTTAGCATGATTCAGAAGTCCATCTCCATTTAACTCCATTGTCACCCACGCAACCTTTCGGAATTTCCGACTTAAGACCTAGAGCCGCTTCTCGAAAGCTCCTGACCTTTGGAGCTTCTCGGAGCTCGTTGGCCCAAGGACGCGCGACCAAACGGCGTTCGACATGCATTGCATATTCATGGCGCCGGCACAATATGACTGGCGATCGCTCAGGCTGGCATTCAGACTCGGTTCTACGGAGCCGAGAACTAGCCGTCAGCAGCGGTCGCAGTAGGTATGCGACTTACCTTCCTCTGAAGCCCCGCCGCCATGGCCGGGCGAACCACGGCCTAGGACGGCGCCGGGGACGGCGACGGGGACGGGAGAGGGGCGACCAGCCGGCGGCGGCGCGCCGCTGTGCTTGTCAGATCCATCAGAAGCTGTAGTCGCCGGTGTGTTGTCAGATCCATTAGAAGCTGTAGTCGCCGGTGTGTTGTCAGATCCATCAGAAGCTGTAGTCGCCGGTGTGTTGTCAGATCCATCAGAAGCTGAAGTCGCCGCTGTGTCGTCAGATCCATCAGAAGCTGTAGTCGCCGGTGTGTTGTCAAATCCATCAGAAGCTGTAGTCGCCGGTGTGTTGTCAGATCCATCAGAAGCTGTAGTCGCCGGTGTGTTTTGTCAGATATCGAAGCTGTAGTTGTTGAGATGGGACTCTAATAGCACAGTTCATTGGGATGGCTCAAATAATACGATCTATGTTATGTCGCGCTGTGTTTGTAATCATCAGAGCTGTAGTCGCACGGTGTGTTTGTCAATCCAATAGAAGCTCAGATAGTACACCGCTTTGTTGTAGATCCATCAGAAGCTGTATGTGCCGCTGTTTGTCAGATATCAGGAGCAGTAGTCGCGGTGTGTTGTTAGATCCTCAGAAAGCGTGTGCATGTGTTGTCAGATCCATCAGAAGCTGTAGTCGACGGTGTGTTGTAGATCATCGAAGCTGTTTGTCGCCGCTGTGTTGTAGATCATCAGAAGCTGTCAGTCGCGTGTGTTGTCAGATCCATAGAAGCTGTAGTAAGTGTGTTGTAGATCCATCAGAAGCTGTGTCTGCCGCTGTGCGTCAATACATGGGAAAGCTGTGTGACGCTGTGTTGTCAGATCATCAGACAGCTGTAGTGCCGTGTGTTGTCAGAATCATCCAGAACTGTAGTGCCGGATTGTGTTGTCGAATCAATCGGAGCTGTGGAGTCGTCGCGAGGAGGCGACAGACGGCGTCACCCGCCGACTGAGCCGCGACAGACGCGGCGCGCTACCCACGGGGCTTACCGAGCTCCGCCGAGCTCCCGGTGCATGACACCTGAGCCCTGACAGCGTGACGACCGCAGCATAAGTACGACACGACACAGACGGACGGACGGGTAGTGTGTTTAGCGGTGCGTTCGCCTGAAATCTCGGCTGAACACGGAACAGTGTGACCGGTGACGTTCGCGGCAGTGAGGAGGAACGTTAGCTAGGGTGTAAACTGACGGGTTTCTCATGAAATGCGTCAATGCCATTGGACGAGCTTCTAAAGGTTAGTTCGTTGGGAAGAGATGGATTGAATGGTCGGTATCCTCATGCTTTCGTGGTTGGGTACGAGAGGCGGGACGAACAAAGTGTAGTGTACTATCTAAAAATAATAAAACACAATGTAATCTAACAGTTAGCATTATATGCTGCACGCGACCAACAGCTGAGTACCTGCAAACAAGGTGTGGGATGGTGGTGTCATTGTCGAGATAGTGGGATGGCGGCAGGCACTCAGCTCATGATCCCCGTGATATCCCCCTGGATCCGCCACTGCCCGTTAGTTAACGAAAGATTTTATTTAATGCCTATTACTGCAATGAGAGAAGGTATGTGTCCCATCATATCTCCGTATATATTGGACTGGCTTCAACATTGCAAGCGGCTTTCATTGGCACTGGAATTTTGTTTGACGAAATTTGTTCTTCTCACCGATTCCTCACTTTTCAATTTCTTACTGCTATAAGTTCCTCCGCAATAGCTTCTAAGTTCTAAGACAGGTCTAAAACATGTAATGACCCGACCATGTATGATTATCCGTACTTACATTGTGTACCTGTACACGAACCAAGAAACTCCCCAAAACACACGTCACACAGAACATCAACCCCGAAATAAACGCCATCGAAGTCAATCAACACCAAGCAACGTCGATGAGACAGCCCCACAGTGATGACCAGACGAGCGAGAGGACGCAGACTTTAGGAATGTAATGATGCAACGCTCCGGAAGCCCTCGGTGATGAAACGCTGTCACTTACGAGCAGCCTGTAGCATGTGACGCCGCACTGAACGGCCTTCCGGGCCGCCAGCTCAAATTATGGCCTCTAACGTAGCACTGAACGGCTGCGAAATCGCCAGATCGCGCGGCTTTAATCCGTTTTTCGCTGAACTGGCGCCCTAATAGGAGCACGACCGATCGTAATGCCATGCGGCGTCTGGGTAGCTGCAGATTGACCGATTTCCCGGCTACAGACTTTGCCTAGTCGGCTTTTTTTGGTGATGTCAGCCCATTTTAAGGGATATAGCAGAGACCCACCCGAGGACTATGCTATCCAGGAAACCTCGGCGTTTATGGCTGTTTTGGTTTTCCACGCTTCTTCCTCTCATCCAATGGCATGAGGTGCTATTGGTGGCAAGGTCGGTGCACGCTGTTGTAAAAAATGTTTTGTTTTTATAACGATGTGAATGAAGGTATGTGCTTTAATGGGACACTGCCTCTTCCGGATGATATCGCAAAAACATGCTAGAATAAGTCTTAGGGACTAAATATTATTTGTAATCGTACTATTATGCTCACCAAAGCAGCGCAAATACATAAAAAACTATAATCTATTTCATTGTTCTTAATAATATAAAAACGGTTTGCGATTTCCACACACCTCTAGGCTCTAGATAATATGGCAGCGATTGAGCGCCAAATTCAGCGCAGTTCAGACATTTCCGTATTTGTAAACAACACTGTGCACTGTGCAGGGAGTACCTTAAAATAATGTAAACAATCCGATACCAAAAAACCTCGATAGGACAAACTTCATCATTGCTGGGAAATCAAAATCCCTTCGTAAAAGTAAAAAAAAAAAACTTCGGGGCAAATCTTTCCTTCATCGGGGCAAATATTTCCTTCATGCCTATCATTGAGCTTAAATCAGGCATAATAAGACATGAAATGTTTACTGATATTATAAATTTAAGTAGAATGCTTAAGCAAAAAATATCACTATTTTCCATAGTTGCACAAGGCTGCAATTAATTGATTTGGTAGCTTGAATGGTGGCGGACTCGTCAAGCGTCATTTGTGACTGGAAGAAATATACTGAACTTTGAACGTGATATTGGGCCCACCGGGCCGCGGACAATTAAAAAAATATCAAAATAAACGAGGACGTGCGAGAGGCTTATCAAATCCGGTAATCTGCTTTCGTTTGATAACACATATCAAATTTACTTTTGAACGGACAGTGCCACTTGTAATATATAACTGTTTGATATTCCAAGAAACTTTTGTATTATATTGAGAATAACTCTATAAACCTGATCGTTAGAGCGAATTAAAATTTCCGTGACACAAGTCATTCATATGAAGTGAAGTAAACTGTCCTTATTTGTGCACACGTTAACTCCTCACAATCTGAGCCAATTCTGATTTGCACATCGCAGCAGTCAAGTGGCGATGGTATATGTAAATTCTGTGATGCCAAGCCTATCCGATGTCAAGAGTGTGAATCGCAATCCTGTGTGCATACCGTGTGGCAGTATGGTGTAGAGACGGACCACAACCAATGGTAGAATCGCCATTTTGTTATGAGTAGCGACATACCCTGCTACTAACCTGCACCTTGTTATTGTGGGTGTAGATATAAAAATGGTGCGAGAATGAGATATGGACATTAGATATGTACGCTCTCTGATTCGACTTAATTTTTGAGCGGTGAAATAATATGTAACATGTAAGTACATCCACACAAAGAATCTTCACCATGATGAGAGAGCAATCTCCTAGATGGAGTCGGCCAGGGGTCGACCATTTTTATAGCATGAAATCTGTTATGTATGCATACATACCTAGGTGCTACAGGTGGAGCACCTAGGAGATGAACTCTTCGATCACGCTCCTTTATATGCAAATGCATATTGTGGTTTACATTCATGAAAATATTTGACATTGTTGAATGATGAGTTAACTGGTGTCCATGTGTTCACGATAAAGTCAAGATAAAGTTAAATACAAATATAAAATAAAATCGGTACGTGTAATAACATATAGAGCTATTTAATGAAGAACCTACCTAATAATTGTACACAATATTAGACAAATGTATACATGTAGTTAGCCATGTATAGGGCAGGTGCTGTCTCACACAGACGAGGGTGGACAGGTGCCGTGATGTAACTTGATAGCATACAAATTAGTCAATGCTAAAATTAAATTAATTTAGCAAATTCAAATTAAATAATCCCTCAAATAAAGATGCGATCCATCTTGACATCCAATTCGACAACACAGCTTGCAGAAATGCCGCGCTTCTGAGTATGTATGTATGCACTGGCGGATCCAGCCGTCGGTTTGAGGGGGGCAAATCGGTGGGAGGTCAAATGAGGTCCATTTTTCCCAAATAGCAAAAAACAGCGGCGCAGCGCCTCCAAATCTGACACATCTGTTTGGGAATAGATTAAATGACATATTTTTGGGCGCCGTCGTTAGCGCCGCCAGCTGCAAACCACGCATTACGTTTAAGTTTACGTGTTTTTTGTCTTTTTGTCATTTTGACCGATTTATAGGCGTTTTTCGAGAAAAATTTTCAGAACGAAGTTGAAGAAGACGTAAAAAACACCTGAATAGTATATTTTGTTAGCGCCAACTACAATGTCACGAGCAAGCATTGATGTGCAAATAAACGTGTTCTTTTTCCGTTTTGTGCAATTTTGGCCAATTTCTATGTGTTCTTTTTTCATAACAAAATTGCATAGGAAGCAAAACAATCTCTGGATTATAAAAAAAAAATCTCAAAACATATTTTGTTATTTTTTCTCAATATTTCTTATTAGTTTTTACAAAATTATAGACATTTTTAGAACAATTTTGAGTAAAGGCCGATGCACACCGGTTGCGTTCTGACGCAGACGCATCCGTCTGCGTCGAAAACCCATATGTAATAGCGTCCATTCAGCGCCCAGTGAAACGCAGGACGCAAGCGGTTTGACCGCGTCGCACGCTCCGGACGATGGTAGGTAGCTCTTCTGGTCGTTGGTAACGCCGCACTAAATGTTACATTTTATGGCGCAAGTGATACATTTTGAATAAACAAACAAACAAACAAAGATGACATTTGAATTTGTCGCCAAGTGTAGTGAACTTTCGGAGGGTTAAGACTTTGGACACTTTGGGGGGGAGGGTTAATGCTAATCGTTATTATTATCGTTATAATCGTTATTTATATTTATTTACCTCCAATCCCTCGGTACATGCATGGAGTACATGCTTCATCACCTTACCTGGCAAATCTGCACTCTTCGCTTATCTACCGCGATCTTCGCCCAGACGACAGATGGTCACAATTAATAGCAATAATGGGCCTCGAACAAATTGAATAAATATTGGCTGCAAAAGCTCTTAAAAGGGCCATGATGGCAAAAATCTCACTTCACTTCAGCGAAAAAGAAGAATGTTAAGGTTATGTTAAAATAAGGGTACAAATTGGGAAGGTCCCAAGGGAGCTGAGGAAACCTCACTGCAGCTCAAGAACCACGTAATGCACAGATTTTTAGTTTCTGACATACGTGGTTCATCTTTTGCAAACAACACTGTGTCCCGTTCGACGCATACGGTAATGCGGTCGAAATCCTCGAACATGTTCAAGAATTCAGGACGTACGCTTTCGACGCATTTACGTAATGCGTAATCTACGGCGTTCCCGAGCCTTTTGGGCGTTCACCACCGGAAAAAACGCAAGACTAATGCGTCATTTTTGTACCGCATACGTATGCGTTTTCGACGCAGACGCATGCGTCTGCGTCAGAACGCAACCGGTGTGCATCGGCCTTAAGAATACATTTTTTTAGAAATTCAGTCTTTTTTGTTATAGTTTATCGAGAAAATGCGACATTGAGTGAAATTGTTGTAGAAACGTTCAGACTCAAATCGTTAATGCGTACTTGGTGGCATTCGTTTTTCGGGGGGGGGGCAAAATGCATGTTGCCCCTCTCTCCTCCTGTCAGGCTTTTTTGGGGGGCCATGGCCGGATTGTCCCCCCCCCTCCCCTGGATTCCCGCCAGTATTGTAATGTTTGTATAACACCTGAGTCTAAACGCATGACCCATTATTTCAAGCTATGTATACCTCTAAACGACCTTGATCATTCGACAATCAACAATGTGCGATTTAATGTACAAATTATTTGTATAATCACAACTTCAAATTTATATGTTGAGTGAAACCCTTCCCAATTTTTAAAGAATGTGGGAGTGTGCGTGGCGTGTTGGAGCATGTACTCGTATACTTGCGCATTGGCACTTCTTGGAATTTGGCATGCCAGTGAGAGGAGAGTTTCACTACCAGCCTTAAAAAAACGCCAACTAAGCGCAAACAGCGGTTTATAGCACAGCGGTGGCGTTAACAGCAGTTTGCTAATAACCGACAGGCACAGACTCGGAGGCCGAAGATCCCATTGCTTAGTATGGTGCGAGTGTAAGACAAACTCAACATATTTCACCACTCTTGCCACTTTGTGAAATATGCTGTCGCTGTCATTCCCTATTCAGGGTCGAGCTGCCTCTGCTCAAGGCTATGACGCCCCTGTTTGGTGTCAGGCTGCACTGTATGGGGCAGTGTCCCACAATGTATTGATTTGGGCGGGAACTGGGAAATAGCATCCAAATGTTTTCCACTCTCCACGTTTTCGGAGTAAACTTGTTAACTCCCAAATTATGCATTGATATCGATTCTGACAACATTATTGAGAAACAAATACATAATTTCAACGCGAACAACTGCTTTTTATATTGAAAACAAATCAATATTGTACCATGTTGTACATGATTTACCACTCTCATGGTCCTTTTGGGTCGCATTTTCCACTCTACACCCAAGCAAAAATATAATTTCGGGACACTGGTTTGGGTTCGGACTGTCCCTATTCAGGGTCGGGTGCCCGTTTTCAGGATCTCGCGCCGATTGCAGCCGGCCGGCAGCCGGTGCTGGGTGTAATGTTCTGTGCAAGTGTTCGGTTAATGTTCAGTGCGGTGTTCGGTTAATGTTCAGTGCAGCTGTTCGGTTAATGTTCAGTGCAGGTGTTTTAATGTTCAGTGCAGGTGTTCGGTTAATGTTCAGTGCAGGTGTTCGGTTAATGTTCAGTGAAGGTGTTCGGTTAATGTTCAGTACAGCTGTTCGGTTAATGTTCAGTGCAGGTGTTTTAATGTTCAGTGCATGTGTTCGGTTAATGTTCAGTGCAGGTGTTCGGTTAATGTTCAGTGAAGGTGTTCGGTTAATGTTCAGTACAGGTGTTCGGTTAATGTTCAGTGCAGGTGTTCGGTTAATGTTCAGTGCAGGTGTTCTGTTAATGTTCAGTGCAGGTGTTCGGTTAGTGTTCAGTGCAGGTGTTCGGTTAATGTTCAGTGCAGGTGTTCGGTTAATGTTCAGTGCAGGTGTCAAGTGCAGGTGTTCGGTTAATGTTCGGTGCAGGTGTTCGGTTAATGTTCGTTGCAGGTGTTCGGTTAATGTTCAGTGCAGGTGTTCTGTTAATGTCCAGTGCAGGTGTTCGGTTAATGTTCGGTGCAGGTGTTCGGTTAATGTTCGGTGCAGGTGTTCAGTTCAGCGCGGCGTGGCGGCCCGCTGCCGGTTAAGGCTCGTGACAGCAGTAATCATGTACCCAGGTCGTGTAGTTGAGTAACCGCGGCTTCGGCAGCACTTTGTGGGCCGGAAGACGTCAGATGGTAAGACGTGAGATCGTTAGACCTTAGATGTTAGAGCGTTAGATGTTAGACGTTAGAATGTTAGATGTTAGACGTAACAATTAGACGTCAGTCACAGAACGTCAGACGTTAACGTCAGGAACGTTAGCCGTTAGAACGTTAGTCATACGGAGATAAGCCTCAAGACAGTTCGCGTCCTAGGTGCAGTGCAACGCACAAGGCGGAACAATTAAAGGGAAACAATGACCTTTTTTATACAAAAAATGGGTTATCCACTTAAAATGACAGGACAAAAATAAAATGGACCAAAAAATAATTGTAAATTTATCACATTTTGCATATAACACATTCTACCAAAAATATTAAAGTTTAAAGTTCGTAGCGTTCCATCTTGTAAACAACCCGGAACGCGGTATTATCAAGTGTTTGGTTATGAAATTTCGGTGCTCACGACAAAATCCAGGCTTTTCTTCGTATTACTTTTGGACGAAATGGTAAGAGGAAATATATCTTTTCTCTGTCCTAATTGTGATTATGAAGCCAAATATCCTTAACAATAAAGAAACTTTGAAAAATATAACTAAATCAGCAGTTAACTTATGCACCCAACGATGACCTAGTTGCAGCGACCCTAAATTTTTTACTATTGGTTCATTTATTTCAACATTGGGAGTTATATTTTGTTCTATCACTGGCTGTATAGTGTATATAACACTATGCTTTATTGTAGCTTATCATTAAAAATAACCATTAAAAAAGTGAAAAATAGTAATGGAATCGGATGTTCACCTATGCCACCATATAAGGCAACCTATTAAGTGTCGGCGAGTTGTTTCATTGACCAATCAGGGGCGTTATCACGCTTCTTGACGTATTTCCTTCATTTCTGACCCTATAATTTGATTACAAATCAGCATTCAAACCAGAGATAGTGATGAATCATACTGTGTATCAGCACATGTAAGTTTTTTTCAATTTCCCTTACCTAATGTAATTTTTGAAATGCACAAAAGTGTTATTCACTTTTAAATTGAGGCACGATCAATTCAATACCATCAAAATGTCACATAAAAATCCAGATAAATAAAGCAAAATGACACGATTTCCCTCCTCGCCACTGCATGGGGTGGATACCACCCACTCATATTTTTTTCGGGAATAACTCACGTAGTTATCGACCGATTGCGATGAAATTTGCAATACCCTACTTTTGAACAATTTGAAACCCGCTCTTAAAATTTCGGACTTCTTAACTCCAGTCTCCATGACCAGTGATCTTTGACCTGCTTCTCAAGGTCATGCCAGGCGCAAATATCGTCCCGTAGTATCAATCCTTGTAACTCGTGCACTGCAGTTTCCGAATGGTTGTTGTTCAGATGCATATGCACATGTGTTTTCAGGTTGACAGTTGGTCGGTTTTTCACTGAAATCGTGACCTCGATTGACCTTTTTAAAGAGGTCAATTGAAAGGTCGCGACCTCAATTACCTCGAAGACTTGTGTTGGGCTTGCTGGGCAGTTTCCAAGGATATTTGTGACGCTGATTTCAAATATGGAATTAATTTTACAGAAGTTACGTGTTTTACTGGGGTCATGCGCTTCCACAGGTCATCTGAGTTTCACTGACATCAGATGACCTGACAAGACGTTTTTGGATATGGGTAGTTCCTTTGACATAGATTGTGACAATGATTTTAAATTTGACATCCATTAAGCATAATATAAGATGATCATTCACGATTTTCGCTCAAGTAGTGTTCAATTTTTACACATTTACGATTTTATGACATCTGGATCATTTACATGATCTCAGGGGTCACATAATGACTCAGAACCTTAAAATAGGGCATCAATGGCTTCCTCTTGTCACAATCAACACCCTCGGTTTTTTTAATAGAAGCTCTAGATCAATTAGGGGTGAAACGCCAGGGGGTCGTACCCCTCCCTGCACGGTCATGCAGTGGTCGGACTCTGCACGGGCGAGAGTAAAAGGAAAATAATGGACCTTTTGATTTTAGCGACAAATGTGTATGCTACCGTTATTGGATGAAAATGATGTAATCTAAATTTACGAATAAAGTAAAATTCTTCCCTTATTAAAAGTTGAAAGTTTGAGAAAATTAAAAAGCAAGTACATATAATTCTTCCGGNGGCACGGTGCCCCGGTGACCCCCCCCCGTTCCCCCGTCTATGGCTACATTTATGTTACATTGTGAAAAATATGCGAATAATTAATTTTAGTCGCTTCCCATATCTGTCCTCAGGAGTGGGCATTGCCAAACAAGTGGCCAACATTGCCAATAGTGTAAAGAAGGTGAGCACCGGCTCAAACAAAGACAAAGAGTTGCAGCATCACATCAACGAGACGGTTAACGGGTAAGCTAGCACATGCTTTGAGTTCAGCCTTACGCATAACCTTTCCATAAATGATAACCGTATGTCTACTGGTGTCTACTTTACACTATTTTCACACTTTTTACTAGTTACCCCTTTCTCTTTTGCTCATAATCAACTCAAGCGCAGCGCTTAGGTATGTAATCGTAGATCATTTCCTAAATGCAAACGATTACCAATGCACCTTTTCTTAATGCGAATCGGCGTCTGATCAGCTCATTTCGGCATGCCTCATTTAAACCGACAGCAGACATACCTACTGTTTGACATATATGCATCTCACATCGACGTAACACACTCCCACGGCAAAGGGCATTACAAATCGACAGTGCACCGTGCACTGTCGATTTGTAATGCCCTTTGCCGTGGGAGTGTGTTACGTCGATGTGAGATGCATATTTGCCAAACAGTATGTCTGCTTCCGGTTTAAATAAGAAATGCCCGAATTGAGCTGAACAGACGCCGATTCGCATTAAGCAAATGTGTAGTCTCCTAATGGTAAAATACTGTTTCCTAAAACTGAATACCTGCTGGCGATCTTTTGACATAAAAATAATATTTGTTGCATATGTAACGGGGGGTTTTCGACGAGCTTCTGCCGGCGAGGCAGATTCGACTTTGGACCCGTACAGACATAATTTAGTAAGGAGGCAGGTCAATCATCGGTGAACACATAGGCCACTGCACTACTAGAGCATGGGTGGTTAGGTTAGTTCGGCATTCAAATTTGGATATCTTGCGAGGATCTTCCTCTTCATCCGTGAGCCGCAAAGGGTATCCCTTGGTCACAATTTAAAGTGACCACCATGGGTCCATTACCTACCCCTTCTTGGTCCCAATGGATTTAGACTTCACTCCATACCATCACATGAGTTCCGTGACCCCTTTAATGCCTGTTTTGCCTTATCCAGTCAACGCTACGCCGAGGATCATCTTACACTGGATATATCGCATGTATTCATCCTTTCACTCTTCATTCATTCACCTCTTTCACTCATTCAATAATTCCTCTCTGTCCATACCATGCCTTAACAAACTGTCAGGTGATCATCTTGACCCCTCCCCTTTTTCCTATACCCCCAGTGGTGTGTAACACTGAATCGTAGAAGCAGGTGGTTCATTAATTTAGTCAACCTAATTTATCCTTTAAATCAGAGCTTGATATATGTGATTTGAATTCCTAACTTATGAAATCCCGATTGATTTTAAATCTCCCATACTTGCATTTCCATTCCCCAGAATCGACCCCTTATTATTCCGAACTAACCACCACCCACTATCCTTTCGTGCAGCTGACCACGTCGACAGGCGTTCTACGCACAAGGGCGCGGTCACGTATCGTCTTCACCTCCGTATCGTTTCTCCTATTGGTCCATGCCTTGTAAATACAGAGGGAGATTTTGCTCTTGATAATTCCTGTCCCTTGTAGTACCTTTCCTGTTATCCCTCATCAGTGGCGGTGGAAGAGGGGGGCAGGGGCAGTTGCCCCCCCCCCAAACTCAGCCGAGGGGCGCTTTGTTTTTGGCAGGGCTGCTGGCCTGAGAGGAGGCGCTCTGGCCGCCAGAGAGGGGGCGCTCTGGCTGCCTGACAAGGGGCGCTCTGGCCGCCTGAGAGGGGGCGCTCTGGCAGCCTGAGAGGGGGCGCTCTGGCCGCCTGAGAGGGGGCGCTCTGGTGACCAGAGAGGGGCGCTTTGGACGCCAGAGAGGGGCGCCCTGGCCTCCAGAGAGGGGGCGCTCTGGCCGACTGAGGGGGGCGCTCTGGCAGCCAGATAGGGGGCGTTTTGGCCATTCGAGAAAGGGCGCTTTGGCTGCCTGAGAGGGGCGCTATGGTCGCCTGAGAGGGGCACTCTGGCCGCCTGAAAGGGGGCGCTCTGGCAACCTGAGAGGGGCGCACTGGCCGTCTGCAGAGGGGCGGTCTGGCCGCCCTAGGAGAGAGTGGCGCTCTGGTAGGCCTGCAGGGACGCGAGTGGCGCCTCCTAAGCCGCCTAAAGAGGCGTGCTATGCTGGGCTCACCCTGGAGAGGGGCGCACTGGATCGCTTCTGAAGAAGGCGGCGCTCTGGCCGCCTGCCAAGAGTGTGGGCGCTCTCTGGCCGCCCTGGTGCAAGGGGGCGTTCTGGAACGCCTGAGAAGGGCGCTCTGGCCACTACCGATAAAAGACGGTCTGGTCGTCTGAGAGGGGCGCTCTCGCTGGGCGCGCTGAATCAGTCGGGGTCGCTCTGGCAACCTGAAAGAGGCGGTCTGGCCACCTGAAAGGGGCGCTCTTGTCGCCTGAAAGGGGCGCCTCGCCGCCTGAGAGGTGGCGCTCTGGCCATCCGAGAAAAGGCGCTCTGGCTGCCTATAAGGGGGCGCTCTGGCAGCCTGAGAGGAGCGCTCTGGCCACATAAGAGGGGGCGCACTTGCCGCCTGAGAGGGGGCGCACTTGCCGCCTGAGAGGGGGCGCTCTTGCCGCCTGACAGGGGCGCTCTGGCCGCCTGATAGGGGCGCTCTGGCCGCCTGACCTGAGAGGGGCGCTCTGGCCGCTAGAGAGGGCGCTCTGGCCACATGAGGAGCCAATCTGGCCGCCAGAGCCGGTCGAGGGAATACAATTCAAAATTTGTGCACCCCTCCTCAGTGCAGTTAAACTGCAAATTATATCATATGCGGGTAATAAAATCGTGCCGTTGTTTGGCGCATGCTGTGTTATGTTTTTGCTTTCTCATATGTTTGGGCAAAGTAATTGATTTAACACCTTTTCTTACTGCACTTCTAGGCAGTGGTGGATTTNAGGGCGGTCTGGCCACATGAGGAGCCGATCTGGGCGCCAGAGCCGGTCGAGGGAATATTATTCCAAGTTTTTGCACCCCTCCTCAGTGCAGTTTAACTACAAATTATATAATATGCGGGTAATAAAATCGTGCCGTTGTTTGGCGCATGCTGTGTTATGTTGCTGCTTTCTCATATGATTGGGCAAAGTAGTTGATTTAGCACTTTTTTTACCACACTGCTAGGCAGTGGTGGATTTTCGGTTTGGCAAAATGTTCAATTGTTTCCCACCCAAACCGTTCAAAATCGGCCAAAAATGACACATTTCATGATATGGAAGGAAATCTAAGCCACTTTTACTAAGATAAGTTTTGCTTCAATTCAGCTATTAATGCATAAGTACCTAAGCAAAGCGAAATCCGATAAGTTTTCATAATTGTGTGATGCTTTTTGGAATTCCCCCAACTCCCGTTCTGGATCCGCAGCTGCTTTGAGGCGTAAATTAAAAAAAAATGCATCATATGCAATGCAGAGGCATTAATGAGAATGCATATCCAGGGCAAAGGACTCAAAAAATTTCCGCGCCGCGGCGCAATTGATTTAGACGTTTTAGGTCTTGAACCTAAACAATAATCGAAATATGGGTGTTGCTGGTTCCAAAGTGGACATAAAATTTTGCTAACCCCAGCCTCTACAAGTTGGTATGGCCTATGCCATACCTACATGTCATACTGCATTCTTCATCCTTGTAACGTGTTTTTCATCGGTTTTTGGTCCTTCCAATGCATGGAAAGGGATCCTTCATGGGTGCCGTTTTATAGGCCTCGGTAAGAAGCAAAAGCCTGCCAATAGTATGTCACATTTTAACATGAGACCTAATTGCGTATGCATAGGTATGAATGACTTAAAATATACAAAGTTAGCGTTGGAGACCCCTACCAATCATTTAAGAAAAGACATTGACCCTGGTGCCCTTTCAACGCTAGGAAAGGGATTCCCTTTCGAGCACTGCGCTCCTTCCCCCACCCCCTTGGAGAAATCCTGGCCTACATGTATATCTATTTATCTGCTCGGTGAGTTGTAGTGTAATAACTAGCCAAGGTTAAAGTGCCGCTATAGTTGGCAACGAACGACGAGCACGAAGGGACTGTATGGTGATTTTCGACTCGATCGGACAAGTAGTTTCTGAAATACAAAAAAAAAACGTGCGCACGTGCAGATTTGCCCCACACCTGAATTGTGTGAAAGCGGCGGCTGAGGAGTCCCTAAATATACCTAAATTTGAAGAAAATGCTTAGCCATTACAGAGTTTATTTTTAAAAGAAAACTCCTTTTAATGCCCCCACGCGGCACGCGCCACGCGCAGTGGTAGTCACCCACACGAGGCGGCATTGGTGATCAAGCAGAGTCACTGGTGGATCCAGGGGGACGACAGGGACTAAAGCCCCCCATTCCAGGCCGGACAGGGGCGATAATACAAAATAGCCCCCCCCTATTCACTGAAACTGGTGATAACAATGGGTAGATACTGGCTGCGAAAAATAACGTTTTGACGAAAGTAATTTAGTTTTTGCCTTGTTCATGTTTTCTATTTGCTCATTCGTGTTTCCTTTATTTGGTAGCAATTTGGTAGCAGTAAGGAGTGGTATGTGGCACGTATGCCGCTATTTTAATCTGGAGTGATTCACAATCAACGTAGCTTTTACACATAATGCAATACACTGGCGGATCCACGGGGGGCGCAGGGGCAAAAGCCCCCCCCCCATCCACGCTCGACAGGGGTGGAAGTATAAATTATCTTCCCCGCAAAAAACACGTATGAATTCCTCCAATACAGGTAAAAACGAGCAATAATTCGGAAAGCTAATAACCGAGCAAGAACTCCACTGCATTGTATCTAAAATAAAGCAAGTTTTCGCGGTTAATAGCCGTTTTCACGATGGGTTATTTTGCGCGAAATGTTTTAAAACATTTTAAAATGTTTTAAAAAGTTTTAGTATGAAAGTTTAAGTTATACGATATATTCCCAAGAAAAATACATGACTGATTTTAGGTATATTATCATTATTCAAGAGTTATGGGGGAAACATAAAATGAGCTTCATTTACAAGATTATGATACAAAATTGTCCGTTCTAAAGAATATATGCGTCTAGAGTCCATTCGTTTCAGTGAAAGCATACCGCCATACTTAGTTACTCAATCTCGGCAGCGTCATGGAATCACAGGTCTGCCTTGCGATGGCGCAATAATGCGCTAGAAACGATTCGCTGCCGGGCGACGTCCCAATTATGAATCAAGGGAGGTACGTTGTTGAGCGCACCAATAGCGTGCCGAGATTAAATGTTTCGGATGTCTTCTGAAAAAATTCCAGAGGTGAAGAACTTGGCATCACAATTAAACCTATTGCATAATTATCTGCTAATTACCACCAAACCGCAATTGTAACATACTATATTCTTAACAACCTTATTACAAAATTCTAAGAGACATTTCAAGACAAAAATCGTTTGCAAAAGTTATGTACTTAAGGAATAGATACGTATACTAAAACTTTCATACTAAAACATTTCACAACATTTTAAAATGTTTTAAAACATTTTGCGCAAAATAAGCCATCGTGAAAACGGCTAATAGTAAACAAATAACAGGCCATTAGGAGGAAATGTCGCGAAGAAGCCACCATTTGTGACGATATCGTACCGGCGTTCATCTTGTAGGCATTTGAGTGCACTATTCACGGCGAGAAATCGTATTTGTATAGGTAAGTCATACATTTATAAATTTACAGTTTACACTATATATTTTTGTACGACTCGACTGTATCAAGGATCCGGTGTCCCACAGTGAGCTTAGCCCACCCCCCCCCTATATTGGGAGGCTGGATTCGCCAGTGAACAGAGTACATTGGATAGAGTTGCTCAGCAAAGAAGACCGCTTCCCAATGGGAGTGCAGTCGCAGAGATGTGAGCTTCTCAAAGGCGTCGCCAGAAGCGTACCAGAGCGCGACCGCTCGGTCATCGCCCCAAAGGTCATTTCACTAGTAAAATATTGTGGCCTAAATCCGAGGAGATAAATTTTCGTGACATTTTTGGGGGTGGGGAGAGGGGGGGCGCTTTGCCTGAATGGGGCGCCCTGATTTTGTTTGCCCCCCATCCGAAAATACCTTCCGCCGCCACTGCCTCACACGCCTGGGCAGAGGCTATTGTGGGCCTCACACGCCTGGACAGGGTCTATACAGTAATCTTACGCGACTATACATTCGAATCTGATTGGCTGAGCCTTGTTTGACGTTGCGGAGAGTACGCATATAGTTTTGATGACATTAATAATGTACGTCCTTCTGTCCTGAATCGGCGCGATGTATGGCTATTTTTGACATTATGAAAAGAAGTTTTATTTGAAAATATAATCAAAATGTGTTTGAAAAAAAATCCAAGGTGAGCTATTTCCTTTAACACATTTGTAATCGCGCCCAATATTATTTGCGAGTCAGGAACCAGCGAACGCAGTTGTTTACATTTTTACGCATCTGTTTCAAGGAACGATTTTTGCCGTTCGATGCCTCCTTGTGACGTCACAACTCGTTTTGGTGACGCCAGATTGTTGTGACGTCACATGTAAACATATAACTATTTTTCAAATTACAACAAATTCTGTCTTTTTCGCAAAAAATGAATGCCAGGTCCGTAATCAGGGCATTCTTCTCCATCATTCTACATACTTTTCCCAAGGTGCTATACTCCCTTTAATATGTTCGGGAGGAGAGGAATGTATGTCGGGATTACGATTTTCAGAAGCAGAGGACAGAGGAATTGTTGTCGGGATTAGTGGACCACGGACGCGGCCGAGCGGCAACACGTACCTATATCTACGACCCAGCCTTTTAGTCCGCGTGCGCTATCATACGTCGCTGCTATAATAAGTTGGCGGACAGACCACGTGTGGGGCCGGCTCGCCGCGTACCAGCAGATGAAGTTGCATGAGGGAAGATGGATATATTAATTTGCGTCAGAGCAGAAGCTCTTGTGCCAAAAATGGCCGACAGGTCCGTGACTAGTGGACCATGGACACGAGCGAGAGGGTCACACGTGTGGATCTACGACCCACCCTTTTAGTCCGCGTGCGATATCATACGTCACTGCTATAAGTTGGAGGATAGGCCATGAGTGGCCCGGCTCGCCGCGATCCAGGATTGGATTTTGATATCGGGCAGAAGCCTAGCGCCAGCGTGGCTGACAGGTCCGAGAATATTGGACCGTGGAACAGAGGATAGATGGCAGGGTTGTCGGGGCATGCAGTCTTAGTGCCAGGCGTGGCAGGCGAGTCAAGGAGGAGGACAGGAGGTAAGAGGAAAGGAAATGATTTATCGGGCAGAAACTCAATAAATCGGAAGTGGGGAAACGCGTATCCCACCGACTCAGGTAGACTGAGGTGACGTTACATGAAATGGCACGTACCCTGCCCGTCAATCTTATACAGAGTCAATCGACGACAACTGGGGGCAAAATTTGGGAGTGTAGATGAGTGTTGGCAAAATGCATGCACGAACTCAGAGTGTGAAAGTGAGTGCTTGAGCATGCGAAGAATAAATGAGGGAGGGCGGGAGCCAGTGGAAATGATCATATGTCGAATATCTCTGAGGAGACATGATATATGGTTGCGTACAGCAAATTGAAAAAGCTTAATCTACTCGTGGGTTCAGTAAGAGAAGATATGGTATGAGTCAGAATGATATGTGAGTCCTGCATAAAATTACCCGGTCGTAAAGTATACAGTAAAGCAGTGGAATGTGTAATGAGAATACGAGGTACTTTCAGGTGTAATATGTGATGTGCGTAAAAATGTAACATCCTTGTGTTGTTCCAAAACACCAGGTATCCATGTATTTGTAAATCCTTCGAGCAGTGAAGATACCATGATGTTTAACCAATCATGACCAGCCTCATTAGGAGATTTTCTGTCAGTGTCAAACGGTGTAGCAGCAATTCTATTAAATATTATTTTTTTCTATATTTTCATTACCGGTTAACCGTACTGCTTCAACCTCCTTTAAATTCAACTCAGGAGGTAAGCAGTTATCAAAATTGAGTTTTCTTGAATGTTGCAAAATGTTGTAATACTTTGCAGATGACCTGTCGTTGCAAAAAGAGTCAGGATCAAAAGATCTATTCAAAATCTGAAAGATGAAGAATTCAACTTAAAAACCATTTCCGTTTATTATTACCGAAATTTAATACCATTATAAATGATGCAAAGATAAAATATAAATCCGAAAGTGCTGCATTGGATACGCTGCAACACCCAATCACTTATTAAAAAGTCTTCTCCGTTTATTTTTCAAGAAAATTTAATGCCTTTATAAATGCCGCATTGCTATAACGCTGCAACACCCCAGCACTGTTCGATCGCTACACTACAAAAGCAATATCTTAGTATTTTGACTGACATAAGGCTGATGGGTCTGAATTTTGTATTCAACATTTTCAGATATGCGATGGCGATGGCCAATCGCGTCGGTGACGACAACCCCACGGATACCTACATATCATCCCAACCAAGCACGACTCAGTACAAAACTACATCCGCCCTGGGCGTTGACCGTCTCATGGGAACATCGAAGTATCAACAAAACAATGACGATCCACTAAAAGCGATTGCCTTCTTGGCCAAAGGCAAAACAGATTGTCCTGTCTCCCCCAACAAAAGCGGAGCGCGAAATGGAAACTCCTCGAATCTAAGCCACTACATTTTCCGGGGCCTCGGAATGGTCGCAAAAAACGTCGAACAGATTAATTTTGAAGTATCAGGTCATGTGGGGCCCCCTAAGGCCTTCCAAGAGCTCCCTCAGGCTGACTGAGAGCCTTTTTCGACTTTAGGGAGCCCCTAAGACTGGCTGGGGGCACCTTAGGGCCCTGGGTCATAGTATTGGTTTAAAAGAAGACAGAAATCAAACGACTTCTTGGAGGGAACCATGTATGGAAATGTATGGAAAAATGTATGTATGGAAAAAATGTATGGAAAGGGGGCAAAATCATATGTCTGCACCAACTTCTTGAGTGGGGGCAGCTGACCACCTGCCCTCCCTCTTCCGCCGCCCCCATCTACCCTTTCCCAACTCTAGGGCTTTTCGCCGTTGTGGATTCGTTGGTGGACGGTCAGATTGTCCTGTCGAGTAAACATCTTCCCGCAGTCGTCACATCTGTAGGGCTTTTCGCCGGTGTGGATTCGTTGGTGGACGGTCAGAGCCCTGTCGAGTAAACATCTTCCCGCAGTCCGTCACATCCTGTAGGGCTTTTCGCCGGTGTGTAAATTCGTTGTGGACGGTAAGATTGTTTCTGTCGAGGTACCTTCCCGCATCCGTCACCATCTGTAGGGCTTTTCGGCCGGTGTGGATTCGTTGGTGGAGACAGTCAAGACCAGTTCTGTCGAGTAAACATCTCCCGCAGTCGTCACATCTGTAGGACTTTTCGCCGGTGTGGATTCCGGTTGGTGGAAGGTCAGAATGGGCTCGATAGCCAAACATCTTCCGCGCAGTCGTACACATCTGTAGGGCTTTCGCCGGTGTGGATTCGTTGGTGGGAGGTCCCTGCCCTGTCGAGTAAACATCTTCCCGCAGTCGTCACATCTGTAGGGCTTTTCGCCGGTGTGTATTCGTTGGTGGACGGCAAGATTGTTCTGTCGAGCAAACATCTTCCCGCAGTCGTCACATCTGTAGGGCTTTTCGCCGGTGTGTATTCGTTGGTGGACAGTCAGCCTGTTCTGTCGAGTAAACATCTTCCCGCAGTCGTCACATCTGTAGGGCTTTTCGCCGGTGTGGATTCGTTGGTGGACAGTCAGACAGTTCTGTCGAGTAAACATCTTCCCGCAGTCGTCACATCTGTAGGGACTTTTCGCCGGTGTGGATTCGTTGGTGGACGGTCAGATGGGACCTCTTTGAAGCAAACATCTTCCCGCAGTCGTCACAATCTGTAGGGCTTTTCGCCGGTGTGGATTCGTTGGTGGGACGGTCAGACTGACCCTTGTCGAAGCAAACATCTTCCCGCAGTCGTCACATCTGTAGGGCTTTTCGCCGGTGTGGATTCGTTGGTGGACGGTCAGATTGGCCTGTTTGGTAAAAATCTTCCCACAGTCGTCACAGTTGTGGCGTTTCCCGGTCCTGTTGATGCCCTGACGTCGTTTGACGTGTCCAGTCTCGCACTCATCCCCAGAGCAGGTGTAGCTGCAGTGTTTGGAGAGTTCGATGAGACCTGCAAACAAGTTGAAGATCAGTGCTGTTCAAGGAAGAAGCCAACCGACAACGCTCTTCCCTTTTCGATCTAGAAAAGTTAATAAAATATTATGCATTAAAATAAAGTATGTAATTGTGTATTAAAATAAAAATGTTTAACCTTTAACCTCATGGATGCCATGGGTTTTCATTACATTGATGCATAAATATAAACAACGTGTTGAGGATAGAATGGAAACTAATAGAGGGACTTTCTGCACGAATCAGAGTATGAAAACCTTGGAAGAAGTTTGAAGATGGGAGATAAGAAGTGAGAACATTACACAAGCGGCAAATGATAAACCGACTTTAGTTACATCCCGCCATTTCACTCCCAATGTACTAACCAAATTTCGTCGATGGCTGTTGGAAATTTTATTAAAATGAACGATAATTGACAAAGGTACAATGTGTTGTAGGTTCCGGTAATATTTTAACCACTTAATCCTATGTGAAATCCCAAAAGTTGATATTTACTGATTATTTGCAATAAAGATGCCCTAGTATAAACACAATCAAAATATACACCACAGTGTCGTTATTTTCTGACCGCTTAGAGACTACCAAATAGCAAACCTCAGTTGGAAATATTTTCAAGTGTCTCCAAGTCTCTAAACGGTCTTGCTGATTTTTGGAGCGAAACATATCGCGCAGTAGGGGTGTGTGCCCATATTGCGCCCCCTTAAGCGAAAACACGTCCTGTGCTTAGCATGTACGTCGTATGAATATATATTCAGCTTCAGTACGCCATCCTAACATTTTTCTAGCAAAATACATTCATCATTCAACAATATAATCCATTTTATGGTAGCTGTAGGGTTTTTCGTAGACCTTTGCAAAAGGCACATTAAGGCACAGCGTGCCCTAATTGCACCATGACCGGGCGCATTTAGGTGACCTATACTTCCAATGCTATTTAACATTGTTGTTCGATTTTGCAAATATACGAAATGAAGCGGTTCGGTATCGCATTATGTATGTAAGTTATGTTTGGCACAAAGTTTCCACGTACCTATATTTATGTGTGAAAAGGTTATTTTAACCCTCGCTCTACGGGAGGGGGAGGGGGGCTGACAGGCCTCCCCCAGAGGTTTTTCTTGAATAACTTTTTGAACATGCTGCGCATCTTTCTAAAATTTTCAGTAACTGAGTTACAACAATTATATGTACTCAGTCAAAATTTCGTTGAAATTGGTCAAATAGGTTTCGAGATAATGACGTTTTGATGACGTCATGTTCGGAAAAACACGATCAATGTTTGATAAATCATAGAAAACAGAATTTTGCTGCAAAAGGCAAACGAATTACAGGTCAGACGTAAAATGACAATTTACTTTCATATGCAATTTCGGACCTTCAAAATTTTGGGTTTTTGAGCCACCATTTTTTTGGGGGGTAAAATTACCACAAAATCAAAATTTTCAAAGATATTTGAAAAACCGAAATATATGTGAGAGATTTTATGAAAAACAATACCCAAACCAAATTGCAAAGCAATATCTCTACTTTTGACTCAGCGATGGCCAGGGGCGGATCCAGCCGCTCGGTTGGGGGGGTGCAAACTTTTTGTGGCAAAAAGGTACCCCAATTTTTTGTTTCTCCTCGGATTTGGGCAGTTCACCTTATTTTGGTATTCTAAATTTTAAAATAATGTTTTTAAATATTTTTCGGAAAAAGTTATGTTTTCTGGATTTTTTCGGTAAAAACACCTTTTCGAAGATAAAAAATCGCTTAAAAAACACTTCGCTTAATTAAGAACCTTTTTAGCCCTTATCCTCGTTCGTAGCCATGCCGCTTGATTTTGGGTTTTATCAGCACAATGACCACTGATGTGGCGCCGCGAAGCGGCGTGAAAATTGCATTAAAGTCGTGGGATAACAGAATTTTGTATATTTAAAACCAGACCGAGTGATGGACGAAGCTCAGTTAACCCCGTTTTTCTGGTTGCACGCCATCTCAGCAACTAACAAATTGAAAAGAAGGTAGTTTTTGATTTACACGTAGCATCGGATATGTAAATCACGATGACCGTTGGCAGTCAGCGCTCAGTAGCACTAGGTACATATAATTAGTATAATAACTGTATACATATGTACCAAACTGTAACACACAACTGGTACTTGTATAAATGGTTTGAAAGCAGCAAAAGGGGCAGCACGTTTTTTCTACGGATAAATGGTACCTGTGGATCTTGAGGAGTCTGGTAAAGATAGTCCTGGCCTGGTCCCAACTATTGGCTCTTCAGCAAGTTGGGCACGGCAGAGCAGCTTTCCGGGTGCCTACTGCCGAGTCCGTTCTTTTGCGTTCTGCGTCGCTTTTTCGGAGCTCGGGGAATCGCTAAAACATTTATCCGTCTTCAAGTTAATATTTAATGAAGGGGAGTGGGGCCCTTAGTCAGCCTAGAACCTCGCCAAACACTTAATGGGATTCATTTCCATTTTTCCAAATTTATATAGCAATTGAAAACTTGTCATGCCGCAAATTTTCAGTTTTCACTGTGAATAGCTGGATTTTGTGACTGCTGCACAAGACAATTTTCAATACGGTAATAAATAAATGTTGCAAAAACAGCTAAAATGCATTTTGGAAAGCAAAAATTGTTCTTTCTCCCGACTGTTGGGGGGGGGGGGGCAAAAAACATTGCTTTTGTCCACCGACCTTTCGCCTGGGGAAGGGCAATTGCCATTTCCCCCTTGGATCCGCCTGCTGGCGACGGCTTTCTAAGTGTAAGAAGCTTAGACAGTCATTTTTTAATTCACACTTTTTTGAAACTTTGTTGAAAGACACGAACAAATGTACCGTTTCTGTAATCAGGGAGCCAAAAACTGTCAGTGATATGCTTTTTTTTGATTTTGCATATTATTATTATTCAAATTTGAGGTTTTATGATCGCTATCCTGACCGACGACGTCGAGGCGCTAATTCATCACCCATACAGATATATCATTCGATGGTGAAGATTGTCCGTGACGCTAAGAGGTCAATAAATCCAGACCTATAAATAAAGAATATGTGCGATAGGCTATTCTACAAGAACCAAACAATTTACGTCTAACTAAATTCATTTTATTTCATAACTTTAAAAAGATTAAACGACGAGCCTGAGCAAAATCGCTATTTTTGGATGTGGTCGATTTTGGGTCATTCACTTGACCTGGAAGGTCATACGTTGACCTGAAACCAAAGGATGATATACCATCGGATTCCTCACACGACAGGCAACATGCCGTTTTTTTCCGCGTTGCTCTATGTTGCTTGGTTTGGAAGTTAGCAGGAGGGGGCCTGTCAAGCCCCCCCCCCTAAATAGCAATTTTGCTCAGGCCGTCGTAATTATTAAAGTTATGAAAAATAAATGATTTAGTTAGCGTCAAATTGTTGGTCTTTGAATTAGCTATCTGGGGGGCCTGGCCATCCCCCCGTAGGGCGAAGGTGAAAAACGCTCCAGTAGGGCGAGGGTTAACCCGCGCACTGCAGGGGGTTCGCGCCGAACACGAACTGCAGGGGGGGTGATTTCCGCCACCCGCGAGATCTCGAAAACTACGCAACGTAGCGACAGGCGGAAAACGGCATTGTATAGCTCTAGGCAAGCTCTATCGAAAGTATTTCAGTCTTTTCCTTGATAGGTCACAATTGAGGTCACATGGTCACCAAAGTCAGATTTTACGGTTTTAGGACTCTTTCCAGAAACAGCCCGCGAATTATCACGTGAAACTATGATAGCTAGAGCAAACGATAGAGAAGCAATCGACTGGCTATTTAGAATTTTAAAATCGCGATGTATGTCCTCAAATTTGATCTCAGATCAATAGTTTAAGGCTCCAGAGGTCAATTAAAGGTAAAAAATGCAGCTGTTCCCCCGCGAGCTGACATGACCTTTCTATTTGCGGTTGAGCGCTAGCGACATCTATGATCCGACTCGTGGGTGGCGCACGGCGCGGCCCTCAGTGCATCACGCGAGGTCAACGGTGCGACAACGCGTGCCTCGGAAATCTACAGGTGAGCCCTGCCTCGGACGCGGCCCGGTCTAAATTGCTGGTTGATGCTTTATGTGCTGTCGGGGTGGGGGCAATGTCGTTTCAAGGGCATGCATAATGGCGTTTTTGGTCATCCATTTTATGCTGTGTTTAGCCTTTGCTGCTCTTCCCCCCCCCTCCGTAAGAGGCAAGGGTTCTCGTGCAAGTGGTCCGCACTCATTATGGATCCTGTCGGTGCGCCAACGGCTCGCCCCCCCCTCCTCATGCCGGCTCAGAGGTCGCCTTCAATACTGTTTGGGTCGTGTTTTTTTTGGTGTAATACTGCTCCGCCAGCCACTGTTTCCCCTAGAGCTATTGGCATGACGCCAGCATGGCGACAGCCGGCCAGAGGTCACGCTTTTGGCCTGGGCTCTATGCGCTCGGAAGCAGGACTATTTTCCATGACCCCAACCGGGGCTGGTAAAAAAGTGCGATCATGATTCAAAAAATGGTCTCCAAAATACCCTTTCAAGTTTGTTCCCGGCAAAAAAGCCATTCTTTTTGCTCAGGTTCACGGGGTCACGGCTCCCGGGGCCACTGTGTTTCGGCCAGATTTGGTCGGGCACCAACGAAACCGGTTTTTACCAGCCCTCACCCCGAGGCGGTAGCACCGCTCAGCGGTGCCGCCGTGAAATATACGGGGTCGGGTCTCTGAGTTTGTTAAAGCTGCTGATACAGTACAGACTGGTTATTGAGTCGATCTCTGGAATGATTCATTTATGAATCATATCGCAACATAAATGTTTACAATTCAATTAGAATTGTAATTTTTTTGATTAAAATCATAGGCCAATGGCATTCAAGATCGAGGAATTTGTACGGTTTTAATCGAAATTAGACAAGTCGCACTCAATGTCCAGTCTGATACAGCGGCGCGTGGGGTCAGGCGGGGCGCACTATATTCCGCGGTGGTTCATTTTTTGCATAAATTTCCCATGTCGTCTCGCGTGGTAATAGTTCCCGTGTCGTCTCACGGGATGATGTTTAACGAGTCGTATTACGGGATGATTGCTCCCGTGTTGTCTCACGGGATGAGTGCTCCCGTGTCGTCTCGCGGGATGATTGCTCCCGTGTCGTCTCACGGGATGAGTGCTCCCGTGTCGTCTAACGGGATGATTGCTCCCATGTCGTCTAACGGGATGATTGCTCCCGTGTCGTCTAACGGGATGATGGCTCCCGTGTCGTCTAACGGGATGATTGCTCCCGTGTCGTCTAACGGGATGATTGCTCCCGTGTCGTCTAACGGGATGATTGCTCCCGTGTCGTCTCGCGGGATGATTGCTCCCGCGTCGTCTCGTCCTGGACAACGATTTCGGGTTAAGGCGCAGTCACGTGACCGAGCGTGGTCACGTGACTTTGGACTGTGGCTCTAATTCGACATGGTGCTCTTATACTCAAACTCGACGTTCTACGAAATTGGGCTAATCAACTGCTAGTGCGCGCGAATCTGTTAAATTTGCTTAAATTCAAAATTTTTGAGAAATCTTAAGTTATTTTAGCCGTTTTACGATGGATATTTGCGCAACAATGGTTTAACACATCTTAATTGTTTTGAAATGTTTTAGTATGAAAGTTTAGTATACTTTATTTTTCCTTAACTACACACTTTTGAAAGCCGATTTTTGTGCTTGAAATGTCTCTCAGAGTTTGGAATATGCTGGTAAGATATATGTATGTTACGAAATTGCGGTTTGGTGGAAACTAAACTACAAGATAATATGTATGTTTAGCTGTGATGCATCTTCACCTACTGACACTTTTCAGAACATCTCGAAACATATCGGTCCTCGGGCACGCATTGGGTCGCTCAACAAAGCGAACTCCCCTTGACTCATAATAGACTCGCCTCAACGAATACGTTGTTCTACGAATTAATGCGCCCAGCGAAGGCAGACCTATGATCCATGACGAATGCCAGATTGGAAGTAAAATATGGCGGTATGTTTACTGACGAATGGACACTAGTAACGATATGTTCTGTTAGAAACGGACAGTTTTGTATAATAACTTGTAATGAGCTCATTTCATGTGTCCATAACTCTTGAATATGAATAATATCGCCCTGAATCAGGACTCATTTTCTTGAATATATCGTATACTAAAACTTTCATTCTAAAACATTTCAAAACATCTTAAGATGTTTTAAAACATTTCGCGCAAAATAATCCATGGTGAAAGAGGCTTTTTTTCAAAAAAAGTTCGAATTTAAAAAAAGGAATATAGATAATTGAGATGACCTCAATGAATGTGTGTGTAGCAAGTTTGAAGTCAATATCTTTAAAGATGACTGAGTTACAACATTTAAAAAACAAAATTACACCACCTTTACTGTATAACAATACCCAAAAATTGCGTTTGCTTTTTTCAATTTATATAGAAAAAACATGTTCTAGTGCCTTTTTTGCGTTCTAATCGATAAAAAACATAAACATGTGTTACAACTCCTAATGACCGTAATCTTTAGTTTGACCTCGTGACCTCGGATGACCTTGACCTGACCCAAGTTCCAAATTTGCTTAGAATAGTATTTAGAAGTGTCAGATGCAAGAATCATACCGATTTACCAATTTATGATGCGTTTAATATCACATTTTTGCNCCTGCGCCCAGCAGGGGCCGCAAGAGCGGATCCAGGGGGGGGGGGCAAAGGGGCCATGCCCCCCCAAACCACCCAAAATCGGCGCAAATTTGACACATTTCCTGAGTTGTCGTAAAACTAAGCATTTTTTTACTGAGACAAGTTTTGTTTTAAAAAATCAGTTATTTGGGATACATAACGCAAGCGAAATCCGATTGAGTTTTCAGAATTATGCGAATATATTTTTTGGGGATTGGGCCCCAACTGTCAAAATCACACTTTCTGGATCCGCCTACGGCAGGGGGGCATAATCTGCCTCCTCCCGGCTTTTCTCAACAACTTAACTTTTATAGATATCAACGTGAATCTTATAGTACAATATGTTGCATTCATCATACAACTGCTCACTAAATTTGGATAATATTGATAGGATTTTTTTTGGGAAATAATAACGTTCCAATGATGCCATGTCATGCCATTTTTGGTGGGAAAATGATACATTTTGGAATAATCTTAGAAAATCCAGTTTCGATGAAAATTGCAAACAAACTTTAAAAGAAAAATACATGGTATTCTCTTCAATTTTTTTTCGAATGAGTTTTTGACTCCCCAAATAAAATATAGCGTTTTACAGAAAAATAATATTTTAAAGATATTACGAAAATTGAAGGAATATTAGAGAAACAAACATCAAAACTTTATCAAAATTTCAAGGAAACATTTTTTTACAGACTTATGACTCCTCAACGGGAGACATTGACCCTTTTAACAATTCACATACATTAAGTTACTACTTGAACTTGACAGACAAGGCCAAAGTATGTTGTAAATTCACCACATTTTTCGCAAAAACATTCCTACCTACCGAAAAATATTTCAAGTTGAAGTTGACAATCCTTCCACACTTTTCAAAACCGGTACTTACAAGTGCTTTCGGTCCTCAAACTGCCGGCTTTTCACGCATTAATTTGGTCTGAAATGAAGTGGAAAATATTTGTTGCGTTCTGCTTGTTGTAATTATATTCCTGGGGATCCTCTACAACTAACAGCCATTGAATACAAAGGTAGCAAAATTAGCAGTTAACCGATGCATATTAACCCGCGCCCCACTGGGCCTCTGCATTTCCCGCGCCCTACTGGGGGGGGGGGGGGGTTGAACACCCCCTTCTAACTCAGCTCCTTTGGCACGTGACCAAAAAGAAATCACTGTTCGAATTATCATCACAAATAATTTAGAAACTATTTCAGATTTTTCGCTCACGTCGAAATTCAGGTCACCAGAGGTCATTGAAGGTCAAATTTCCCGTTTTAGGACATCGCTCCAGAAACCCCCAAATATCTCGGGAACTATGATATCTAGAAGCAAACGGTCTTAATAATATTGCCAGACATTACATTTTGCAATCGACCTGGTAGTCCTCATATTTGATCTCATGTCAATAGTTTAGGCTATAGAAGTCATTTAATTCATAAATGCTGATTTTCGTCATTTTTTTTCGCAATTAACTTCTTACCTTATAAAGATAAAGCAATATTATTTACACCACCGTGTTTGTCTCGTCAAGGCGATTTGAAATTTGTTCGATTTTTTATCATGTTAGGCCAACTTAAAAATATGATCTCAGGTCAAGGTCAAGTGGTGACCCAAGTACGTCATATTGCATATATGGAGACGAGGCTTGACGAGACAAACACATTGGTGAGCGTTTTATTTCTATATCTCCATTATGTCCAGAGTTATTGACGAAAAGGTGTTGGTGACCTCGGATGATCTCAGATGACCCCGTATGGGTCACTGAACAAAACCTGCGTTGGATCATACATAATATCAAATTATCATACATAATATAAAAAGAAAGCATTTGCATATTTCTCCATTGACTTATAATGGGGAAGTCACAAAATTGAACCGGACCTCAGGTCACCGAATATACAAAAAAATCCGAGACACCATTTTTTAGATCTGGATGACTTCATGTAATCCTACCAAGTTTTTATATCGATCCCTTGAAACTGTGGTCCTGGCCGACGCAAAACATTTGGGGAGGTGGGTCACTTGACCTGACTTAATCCGCCAAAATTTGAATTTTCGCAAAATGGGCAGAAAGGATCATTAATAAGTTATGACAAATTTGGCGGCGCTACGCGCTGCCGTTTTTTGTTATCTCGATAAAACCGCAGGGGGGAGGTGTTCAAACACTCCCCAGTGGGTGCGGGTTAACGACGGTCTAGTTAGTGGTAAAGACCCTCAATTTGTGAAAATTGCTTCATTTATTTTCAATAGGTATTATGAGTCATGTATAGTTTTTTCCCTGGCTGTATATACAACTATGCTCTATATTATCATGATCTTTTTTCTTCTTCAAAAAACTTAACAAACAATACCAAACTGGTAATTGAATCGGAAGCTCATCGATGCATATAGACGGCGAACTACTTAGTGTCGCTGATTTGTTCATTGACCAAAAAGGGACCTTTTCACGCTTCTTGGCGCACTTAACTCATTTCTGGCTTTATTATTTGCTTACACGGTAGGGAGTGCCCGTGGAAGGGAAGGGTGACGTTGCCAGTGGCCTTCATAAAGCACACATTTTTCTCTCTTCAAACTTACAACTTTGAATAAAGCAATCATTGTATTTAATTCTTAGCTTGAAATAGCATCATTGTTATACCATAACGAAAGCCTAAGAAATTGTTGCCTCAAACAATTAGAAGGTGAACATTTCCCTTTTAAGTATGAGTAACTTATGACGTTACTTTTTAAGTTTATTTTTGGCTTTTAGTGACCAGATACAGATTGCAGGATACAGTCAAATAAATGCTTATGCTGTATATGTCTGAGACAAAACAAGTCAAGAAACATATTCTTTTTATTTATAATAATAATGCTAATTTTTGACCTTATGTGACCTGACCTTGACCAGAGAG
>VOPJ01008684.1:0-130694 GCA_014673585.1 Semibalanus balanoides | reverse complement strand
GTATCAAAAACAAAAATGCAAAAATAGTACGTTTCGAATGATGTAAAACCTATTGCTAGGCGACCAGTACCTTCTCGACGTCGGCCTTGTGCTCTGTGAGCAGTTTCATGGTCCTGTCGAAGGCGGCGCTGATGATGTTGCGGACCTCGCTGTCGATGATCTGGGCCGTCTCCTCAGAGTAGGGCTTGTCGAGCACCATCTCACCCGGCTGGGGCTGGTCGAAGCTGACGTTACCCACACGCTCGTTCATGCCGAACTGGGTCACCTGTAGACGGAGTCGGGAGGTCAGACGGGAGACGAGACGGGAGACGAGACGGGAGACGAGACGGGAGACGAGACGGGAGACGAGACGGGGACGAGACGGGAGAGGAGCGGGAGACGGAGACGGGAGACGGGAGACGGGAGACGGGAGACGGGAGACGGGAGACGGGAGACGGGAGACGGGAGACGAGACGGGAGACGAGACAGGAGACGAGACGGGAGACGAGACATGACTGGCATGTCAGCCAGGAAACAAAAAATCGACCGCCAGGTCAGGCGGGAGACGGGCAAGTGATCAGCAGCAGAGGCAGCAACACCTCTCTGTCAGCTACACACTTATAAATGACATCAAATCAGACACCACTTGGAAGGGAAAGGTCAATGGTTACAGTTAAGCCTGTAGACTGACGTAGAGCCGCTCGATTTCGCACATGCATCAGTCATCACGCAGTCCAAGACAGTTCCTTCAGTCCCACCCTAGGCCTCCTCCTGGCAGCTCCCGAGTCTAACCAGGGGGTGACTGTCACTAAATCCGTGCCGCATACATTTGCATGAATACGTTGCTTGTAATACCTGGCCTGGGTGAAGGCCCTCTCTCGGTGCGACCTACTCTGTGAGTATACGCGCTGCATGACGTGACCTCACCTGAGCGTAGGCGCTCTGCGTGACCTCACCTGAGCGTAGGCGCACTGCGTGACCTCACCTGAGCGTAGGCGCTCTGCGTGACCTTCCTGAGGTCGTCCTGCGCGCCGGTGGTGATCCGGCTGAAGAAGATGTGCTCGGAGACGCGTCCGCCCAGCGTCATACACATGCGGTCCAGCAGCTGCTCCGTCGTGTACAGGTACTGCTCTTTGGGCAGGTACTGGGCGTATCCCAGACCCTTGCCGCGAGGGATGATCGACACCTGGACACGCGGCACACACAGACAGGTCAGACACCGAGGCTATAGCGGTCAATAGATTGGCAATCAGGCTTTCATACAGCACAGGTCAATAGTCTAAAGACTAAAGTCACAGGGAGCATCGACAGTATGGAACCAAAACTGCTGGGTACAACATAAAGTTAACATATAGTATAGTTACATATAGCAACATATAGTATAGTTACAACATATTATAGTTAACCACACACAATCCAGAGAATAGTTTGCGTTAATGCACGCGGGAAATGAATTCCCAGTGTTCAATCCGCAATATATCAACAACAAATGCCCCCCACTCCTGCGACTTGACTGCAGTCCTCTGACGAGGTCCCAGTACCTTCAGTAGAGGGTCAGCGTGCTCGAGGAACCAGCCGGCCACCGCGTGTCCAGCCTCGTGGTAGGCCACCGTTCGCTTCTCATCTGGCTGCAGAACCTGATCAGCACGCAACACAGAACTGGTCAGTGGTCACAAGCGCACACACGAATCAAGATCAGGACACACCACAGAACTGGTCACAACACACGGGCACACATGAATCAAAAGCATAACCGGTAATGTAACCAGGAGTGACTACAGAGGTGATGTGAGGTCATGCTAGACTTCAGGTGACAGATTAATTAGCTCTCTGTACCAGTACTGCATGATGATATGATGATTTGGGTTCAACCGCTCAGCTATATGGCGCCAATATTAACACCACAGACATGGCTATTGGCTATGGTAAGATTTCATCTGTCTTACGAAGAAGACAAAATGTGCAGCGGCGGCAGAGAAGCGGCACCAACCTGAGTTTTTTTCTCCATCCCGGCCACGACGCGCTCGATGGCCTGCTCGAAGTGTTTGAGCACGATGCTGTCGTTGAGGTCGCGCGCGGCGATCAGGGCCGCCTCGTTACACACGTTGGCGATGTCGGCGCCTGCGCAGTGCGATGCACACATTCGTCACGTCAGCGCAGGATTAGGTGAGGTGGGAGCCACAGTGTCACGGCGATACATCGACGAGCAAAGACAAAGAAGTGTGCGAGTCAGATGGCTGCTACTTTTCTCTCTTAATTTGAACAATGCATAATTCGATATTACGCAGTACACGTGATCGCTTGAGTCACCTTTATCATAGCAATAAACTCGTAACTGAGTTTTAGGCTTACATAATTATATCCTGGAGACATTTTAAGCCCATCAACGTCTGTACTGGAGTTTCAGACCTGGATGTGTTGGGCCGGCGTCAGTGTTGGCTGCTCACCTGTGAAGCCGGGTGTCAGAGCTGCCATCTTCCGTGCCAGATCTGCCTTGTCAACATTTGTCTTCAGCTCCTTCAAGTGAACCTGTCGCAGACGATCCGGACACACGTGCTCACATTTTACAGCATCCAAACCGCACGTGTTCACAACATCTAAATAGCGCGTGATCATAATATCCAAACAGCACAGACGGGCTCATAACAGCCAGACCCGACGAGTATTCCTGAAGTGATACCGCTAATCGCTAACTAGCCTGATTAATTTACCAGTAAGTTGCCTAAATCGGCGAAAGACGAGCGAGCCCGTAGAAACCCGATAGCAAGGAAATTGGTTGTGGTGGTGGCGAGCATGTGCACATGTGCAGTGTGACCAAGAGTTTGAGTTACGTGACATTGGCAGTGTTGTGGTCTCAAACCACACACACAATTTCAGCTTCATCGGTCCAACCGTTTCTCAGCTAAATCAGGATGACGTTTTCTGACACCCTGACACCCCTGGCGCGGCACGTGCTACGAACTATGCTGACGTGAGAGAAAACATGGCAATAACATGCTTGACTGAATGGGGCTATCTTGAGCTTGAATGGTCGACTCCATCTTGTAGATGCATGGCTATCAGATGGCGAACACCTCTTTCCAATCGGATGCGGGATTCCAAAGATATCAGCTCTTCAAAGCATTACGATCAGGCCCGGTCGGGTCGGCCGCATATATGTGATACAAATCCATATTCAGTGAGGACTCGCGAGCGCTTCGCGCTCGCTCGTAATCAGAAAAGCAAACACAGAGGCCGACTAAGATCTGCAGAATACTGACCTTGAATATGGAAGCTCTTCCCTTGATGTCGGGCGCGGGCACGTAGATCTGTCTGTCGAAGCGACCCGGTCGCATCAGCGCACTGTCCAGGATATCCACCCGGTTAGTGGCGGCCAGAACCACCACGTTCGTGGTCGTGTTGAAGCCTATCGCGGGGAGGAATAGAGCACGTGTCACAGCACTGAATCATCCTCCACACGGGCTGTGTCGTTCCGACTGGCTCCGGTGAGACGAGTACAACGGTTAGCGCTAGATGAACAGCTGCACTTCACTAGACTGCACTTGTCATGTAACAATGGACACTATCCGTCAGGCCGGTGCCCCACTAGCAGCAACAGAGTGTGGCTCCCGAAGGCGAAATAAATCGAATAAAGTATCATATAAAGTAATTTTAGGGTGATATAGATTTTAAGTAAGGCATATTGAACAGCGCACGTATAATACAGGATTACGGAAACTTCCGAAGTGTTTGCGGTAATCGAGAGCTTTCTATCCGTGAATGAATATTGGTTTTGATAGTGCGGCACGACGTCATGTGGTCGTCACTCGTACAGCAAGCTTGCCGCCACGTTTCCATCTCTGCCGCCGGCCCGGTCTGCGGCCGTGCCGTCACACCACTGACCGTCCATCTCGACCAGCAGCTGGTTCAGAGTGTTCTCCTGCTCAGAGGCGCCGCCGATGCTGCGACCACCGCGCTTCCTTCCCACCGCGTCGATCTCGTCGATGAACAGGATGCAGGGCGCGTGCTTCCGAGCCTGGGCGAACATGTCCCGCACCTGGGTACAGGGCGCACACAGGCGGTCAGCGGTCAAACCAAGGGCATAGCGCGCAGGATACAGATGCGCAGAGTACATACAGCGAAACAGATACAGCGAAACAGATACAGCGAAACAGATACAGCGAAACAGATACAGCGAAAACAAAACTACAGGAAAATAGACGCCAAAGACTTGGGAACCGATGCGACGAGCGAGCTCGGATACGGTCAGCCAGACGACTCACGGCCAAGGTCACGTCCCCTGTATGGCCACCGTCCAGTGTGACGAAACGTGCGACGATTCAGGTGGGAAATGACAACCAGATGTGAATAATTTTCCAAACGCACTCCCCTTTCAGTACTCAATTTTGCACTATCAAATTATAAATTGCGATATTGATTCTGACAAAAATAGTGACATGATATACATGATTTCAACACTAAATGTTACAAACTTTGTATGCACCCTATTGACAACCAAAGCTATGCTAGGTCGTGTTCAAAACATAAATCATTATTCTATCATTTTCTATATAATTTTCCACTCTCATGGTCTTTTTGGCTCTTGGAATGTTGTGGTGAGCAGTTGAACTTTGGAACACTGTCCCGCTCCCGGTCACGTACCCTGGAGGGGCCGACACCGACGAACATCTCGAGGAACTCCGAGCCCGATACACTGATGAAGGGCACCGCCGCCTCGCCGGCAGTCGCCTTGGCCAGCAGCGTTTTGCCGGTACCGGGCGGGCCTGCGGACAGTAAGCATCAGACCTGAGTCAATGATCAGCGGTCCAGTATCTCACAGTTGGCAGCAGTAGCTCACAGTTGGCAGCGCCGGCACGTCTATATTTCACGGAATGACATATTCATGTCGATTGTGGTTCATTTTTCCAGCATTCACACGTGAAGTAATAACGAATTTAGGTCAAATCAGTCAAAACGATTATGGAGAACATGATGTACATAATCGGTGGTACTGGTGATCAAATGGTACGTACCAGTGAGCATGGCTCCTTTGGGAATCTTGGCACCCAGAGCCATATACTGTTGGGGATGCTTAAGGAAATTAACAAACTCCATAATCTCGATCTTGGCCTCTTCACAGCCGGCAACATCCCTGAAACAGCAGCGACATGTTAGCGTCGGCATCACCGTCTAAAACGATACACCTAATACACAGCCAGCAACATCCCTGAAACAACACCGCCATGTTAGCATCGGCATCACCGTCTAAAACGATACACCTAATACGCATAATACAAACTGCATACACCTTATCCTTGCATACCGTGTCTTGTTCGAAAAACTTTGTGTATATAGCTTTGGTATTCAAGCACAAAAATGACAAATACAAAATAGCACGGAGTAAACTTAAGACGGTGTACGTACTTGAACTTGACGTTGATCTCTTCCGGGTTGACGAGCTTGGCCGTCGACTCCATGACGCCGCCGAACAGGCCACCGCCCCGCTTCCCTCCGGCGCCGACCCCTCCTCCCATCGCACTGGCGCCGCGACGGAACATGTAGATCGCGAACCCTGCCGACACAGCGACCGCCCACCCCGTCAGCCGCTATAAACCACCCGGTCAGCCCCGCTTCCCTCCGGCACCGACCCCTCCTCCCATCGCACTGGCGCCGCGACGGAACATGTAGATCGCGAACCCTGCCGACACAGTGACCACCCACCCCGTCAGCCGCTACAAACCACCCGGTCAGCCCCGCTTCCCTCCGGCGCCGACCCCTCCTCCCATCGCGCTGGCGCCGCGACGGAACATGTAGATCGCGAACCCTGCCGACACAGCGACCACCCACCCCGTCAGCCTTTCTACATACACCCGTCACCGCTACAACCATCCCCCGTCTAGCCGCTATAGTCCAGCCGGGGAGTGTCAGCGCTATAAACCACCCGCGTCAGCCGCTATAAACCACCACCGTCAGCCGCTATTTACCATATGGCCGAGCAATGTAAAAAGCATTAGCGCGTGGCAGTGTGGTATTTTCGCCGCATTATGCATGGCATACCGCACTAGGCGACATATGGTAAAAGACTTACTAAACTCTGCTGTGTTGTAGATATTTGTGATCTTCGGCGTATTTTTTCAAAATTACTGCACTCGCTTCGCTCGTGCCAGTAATTTTCAAAAAAAAACGCCTCGTTCACAAAGCATTACATACCAGCATCGTTCAGTAATGCTTAAAACCACCCGTCGCCGCTACTAAACCACCCCGTAGCCGCTATAAACCACGCCGTCAGCCGCTATAAACCACCCGCAGCCGACATACGCGCCACCCGTCAGCCGACATACCCCACCCGTCAGCCCGACATAACGTCACCGCGCCGTCAGCCGACATACCCCACCCCGTCAGCCGACATACCCCACCCCGTCACCCGACATACCCCACCCCGTCAGCCGACATACCCCACCCCGTCACCCGACATACCCCATCCCGTCACCTGACATACCACGCAACTCATCAACGTCATGGGCAGACAACGGATGTAAGGCTATCAACAAGTGAAATCCCAATATAAATAGAATGTCCACAATTGCGGCTGGAAAATAATAATTGTAACGGCGTGATGATACAGTTATGGAGACACATCCGGGAGCCTGACTCCCATCGATAACTCCTGCACCCCTCACGGATAACACGCCTTCACTGACCGAGTATGAGCAGAGTGGGAAGGAATCCCAGCACTCCACTGGCCTCCAGTTCCTGTTTGTAGACGACTGGCACGTAGTTTGGTGGCTCGACACCCATCTCGGCCTGGACGTGCTCCAGGTTACGCTCGAACGCGTCCACCGAGCCGATGTTGAACCAAAGAGTGGTCTGCCGGGCCCAGGCCACCAGTCAATATTGCACACCATATCATCAGTATCAATGGTTCACTGCAAAGGAGATGATCGGTTCCGAGTTCGGACCAGCGGACAGTGGTCACCACCAGTTGAACGACATTGGTGGACCAGCTCGCTCAGTAGTCTCATTATCTAACGGGGAACAGAGGCTTAACAAGTCGACGGAAACTTGCCACAGAAATTGCGGAATCATTTGACAGTATTTACCTATCGATTATGTGTATATTTACCTATCTTCCGGGGATCTACAGACTGTGCTCGAACCCTCAGCGCGACTGCGGACATCGTTATCTTCATGAATAAAAGGCTCGTGTAATACCAATACAAATCACCGCCATAAAGTCACACGATTCGCTAGTTTTGTTTTACTTCTCGGGGTGTAAGGTGACATGACCGTTATTTCGCCCCGGGGACGGGCAGTACTCACGGCGCCCTCGATGTTGTTTCCCGGCTGGAGTCGCACGCGCACCCACTTCTTGTTGACCACCTCCAGCTTCTCGACCATGCCTCGGTTCAGGTAACTGCCAAGTGGACCGGAACGACGGCGGTCAGTTCCGTTAGGACGGTCAGACAATGTTAAAAATAGTAAATTACTATATTTCACAGCTTAAATAACACATTAACTTCAAGTGGGCAAAATGAGAACGCAGGTTGTCGACAAGAAACAATAATACATCACATATCTATAACACATGTCATATGCAGTGCATTGGAAAACTACAAAGTTTCTCCTAACCCTCTAAAAGGAATGTTTCACCTTTGCATTGGCTTTTAAATGAGATAGCCATTATCTTTGGCCGTTATCAAAAAGTAGAAAATACTCAAACCATTTTTCCCAAACAATTAACCGTTTTCAAGCAATTTTGCGTCTAGGCTAGTGCCACCGCTAACTGGCTGACAGCGACTTCAAGATTGTTGGTCCTAGGAGAAAAACTATTGTGTTTCTTGAACCTTGACTGGATAATCTGCTGCGAGTACGATAACAAAAGATTATTAAAGTCGCCAGAAATGTCTACACAGATTGTGCATTCTCTCGCTTTTCTCTACAGGTCTATATAGCTCAATAATGATGTCATTGTAAAAAAAAAATCACCATCGTTTACAGCAGCACTTCTTCCTATTGTTTGACTAAAACGGGCATATATTTGACAACTTTCAGAAAGGTGAACTATTCACCTTAAAACACAGCAGTTTCATCTCTGCACAGTTGGTACGTCATCACCGCCGTCAGCAGCACTGCCATCTGGCGGCGGCGGCGCCGCAGTACCGACCTGTTTGAGAACTCCTTCCAGGTGATCTCCTTGTAGCCGACGTCGTACATGGCGGCCAGGAGGCCGATCGTCGTGCAGCCGGCCACCACGTACAGAACCATCCGGGCCTGGTCCCCGCCCGACTGGTCACCCGGCTTACCACCTCTTGCCGAAGCCACACGGGGATACAACGGTACTTACAGAGCCGGCCAGGAGCACGTAACAGCCACTTCAGTTCCGGGCCTGGTTCCCCACCCGACTGGTCACCCGGCTTACCGCCTCACTGCCGAGCACACGGGGATACAACGGTACCTGACGATCGAGCCGGCCACCTAACGTTATCAGACCATGCGGGCCTGGTCCCCCTCCGACTGGTCAACCGGCTTACCGCCTCTGCCGAGGCAGCACGGGATACAACGGTACTGACACAGCCGGCCACCACGTACACGAACCATCGCCGAGCCTGGTACCCCGCCCGACTGGTCACTCGGCTTTACGCCTCTCCGAGCACAGCGGGGATAAACGTACTGACGAGCCGGCCACCACAGTACAGGACCATCCGGGGCCCTGGTCCCCGCCGACTGGTCACCGCTTACCGGCTCTGCCGACACACGGGGAATACTAACGGTACTGACACGAGCCCGGGCCACCACGTACAGGAACGATCCGGGCCTGGTATCCCCGCCCGACTGGTCACGCCGGATTACCGCCTCTGCCGAGCACACGGGGATTACAACGGTACTGACAACGCAGCCCGGCCACCGCACGCTACACACGCACACACTCCGCGCGCTCGGTCTCGCGCCGATACTGGTCAACCCGGCCTTACCCGCCTCTGCGAGCACACGGGGATGCAACCGGTCTGCATGGACGCGGATACACGAGACACGGAGACACGCACACGGACACGGACACGGAAATGTAGCCATTCGGGGTAACACACGTCTGCTGGACGTCCTGTTAATGATGTCATCTGAACACAGAATAAAAACAAATCCGACTTGTGTTGAGCTTGAATTATATTAGGCTTTGAAGGTTGTCAATTAAAGCACACGACACGGGTAAGCTCATACAAAGGTGAGTCGTCATTAGAGATTCCATCAGCACATTTGGATACGAGATGAAATTATACACACATGCACGCACACAAACACAATGTAATCCCGTATCTAACAGTGCTGATGAAGTCCTGAAGTGACCAAACGCGTCCACCTATGTAATTAGCTTTACCGTGTCGTATGTCATAATGGTCTGGATATTAATAGTAACTTTTCCACACTTATCAATTATCCTTTTAAGTTAATCCGCCATGGGCAGGGGGACACCCACCTCCTCAGGGATTTCACAATAGCTCAAAAACGAACAGTGCTACCAACGCGAAACTTCGGGTACCTTCACCTACATCAATTTAACGTCTTCAGTGCAAAAAAATCGAGGACAAAATATACCATTTGTTTCGAGTTGTATCAAATTTAGTGACGTCACTTCACACGACTTGACGAAAATATCATCTAAACTCTACCAGGCGGTACAAAGATAATTCATAAAGCAAAATGCAATCAAAAACGGCAAAAGATGGAAAATGACAAGGGATACAAAATGTTTATCTCGGATTGTGGAAAAAATAGTTTTTGACCTCCAAAAATAACAAAGGCAAACTTTTTTGGGGGAAATGCCCTCAAATTAGCATTTTTAAAATATTTTCAAAAAAAGAACATCTGTAAGAAAACCACATATATACAATATCAAAAATCCAAACCATTCAAAACATGCCTTTTATATTACTATTATCCATTTCAATTTTTTTACTCGTATGACCTGAACTTGACATATCAAGCCAGGTGAGCAAATGGCTGCTACAATCCAATTGTATGTGTAAGATAACCCATAAAACATGTGTCGCATGACCTCTTGCCAATAGTGACCTGATTGACCTGACCTTGACCTTGCTTACAATTTCACTTTTGCTTATACGGAAGATGCATTATACCTTTGAGAGCACTTTGTGCGATAATAGTCTCAATCTAAGGCTTTGGATGGCAAATATGGCTCAAAAACTCAAATATGTAACATTTTACCTTTGACCTGACTGTGACCTGACATGTGACCTTATTTGACAAATTTCCCGTGTGCTCTAGATGGGTCTCAATGAGAGCTTTCGATTGCTTTAAAGGCGTCTCGCTGCGGTAATTGGTTCGGAAGATAACGAGGGGGCGAACAACGCCCCCCACCCCCACCCGCCAATGGCGTTCGGCTGAGACCCCAGCCAATGCCGAGTTAAAAGAGACGAGGAGGAACAAATGAGATGAAAGTGGGTGGCACTAATGAGACTGTGCCCCACAGAGGGCATTGCATGATAGACTTACTTCATTCCCTGGCCGCCGAAGTTGATCTTGAACGACCACATCGGGTCCTTCACTGGGTCCTTGCGGCCTGCGCCGGCCGCACCGCGGGACGGTTTGGGCGGCGGAGGAGCAGCCTTCCCCTCGGCCTCCTTGGCCTTCCCCTCGGCCTCCTTGGCGCCATTCTTCGGTTTGAAGTATTTCTCGAAGCCCTCTGGAGGCGGCTTACAGCGTCGCAGGCGACCCCCGAGGTTCTCCAAGCCAGCGGAGATCCGAGTCAGAGTTCGAGCTGAAAAACGCAGTGGCTGCAGGCACACCAGGAGGGGCGGGGTCAAATTAGAGTGGCAGGTTGTCAACAACACAGGGGGATGAGTCCAGTCAAGTGTCCAGTCATGAGTCTAGTCCTCCGGATATTGCTATAATCGAATTGGCAATGGCCTGTGGCCGAAAATTTATCCTAATCTCATAATTACGAGGAAAAGGTCATCGTCATTCTTTTATACCTACTCATTACCTATGTTCCTCGCACGAGCACTGAATACTAACAGATTAGTGAATAATGATAATGGCATAATCGAGGAATCACTATTCATATTGGGTGATCAGATGATCAAGGCTCATATTGGTGTCTGGGGAGAGTATGGACCTGTGGATTTCGATCTCTCTTCAGCCAATAAGGTCTAGGGATGGTACCTAGTTATTGTGAACACAGGCAGATCCAGAATGGTGGTTTGGGGAGAAAAAAAATCCTAAACGTTTCAAAGAAGTCTGCAAACTCATCGGATTTTGATTGCTTGTGCATCGATCACTGATTTAAAACAAACTTGCCTTTATAAAAATTACTTAGATTTTCTTCTACATCAGGAAATGTGTCCATTTTGTGACGATTTGAGGCGGCTTGGTGGGGGGTAATTGCCCATTTCGCCCAACCGTAGGACCATTTTGCGCCGATTACCGCCACTTATTGCGAACATACTGAATTATTGTCTGTGATACTTGATTAATGACTTACCAGAGGAATGTAAAAAGGTCTGGAGATACATAGAGACTCTGACTAGCCATATTGTGTGCTATCTTCTGTATTGTGCTTGTGTAATAAAGATGCATTACAAATATATTTGTTTGTATTCTTTGAAGTGAAACTTCATCTTGAACTTAATCGTGATCGGAAAAGAAAAAGCCACTTGGCCTGGGGATCCCTTATCATCGAGCCCATTTTCAGGAAACAGACAGGAATATGGGGTGTCGAACATGATGATCGCCCAGTGACGGTAGAGTTGCGTCCTGAACATGTTGAACGAGTCTGCAGACACCACTGTGGCTGCCAGGGAGTTCCAGTCGTTTACGACCCGAGTGCTGAACACGTTCCTGCGGACGAGTGTCTTTGCTCTGGGTTTGCGCAGCTTCCATTGATGCCCCCTCGTCAGCTCTGAGCCGTTCTTCATCAGGAATATCTCCGGCGGGACATCCATGCCTCCGTGGAACAGCTGGTATACTGTTACCATGTCCCCCCGGCGACGACGGTAGAAGAGTGATGGTAACCGGAGGTGGTGCAGCCTTTCAGGGTAGGGGAGATGTTTGAACGCTACCACCAATCGCGTCGCACCCGATGCGTTCCAACCGCTTTTGATCCACACTACCGAATGGTCCCCAGATGGTGTTTCCATACTCTAGAAACGGTCTCACTATGGACTTGCAGAGCGGTGGCAGCGTGACTTTGTCGATATTGGCGAAGGAACGGTGCACAGCGGCGAGCATCTGCGAAGCTTCCGAGATGGCGGCTGCAGTCTGCTTGTGGAAGCTCAGCTGCTTGTCAATAATGATGCCGATATCATTTTCCTCTGCTGCCACCTTGACTGCCGCTCCGTTCAAGCTGTCCGACTGCTCTGGGTTGTGGAAGCCGATAAGCATTACCTTGCATTTGGCCGTATTGAAGGAAAGAAGCCACTTCTCGGACCATCTCACAAGGGTGTCAATTTCTGCTTGAAGACCAACAGTGCTGTCTGGTACCCTGTGGTAAAGCTCGGTGTCATCAGCAAACAGCTTAGCGCGGCTCTCTACTTGTAACGGCACGTCATTGACGAAGATATTGAACAGTGTAGGTCCAAGAACTGATCCTTGCAGGATGCCACTAGTGACAGGAGCCCAGGCGGACTTGGAACCTTGGATCACTAGTACGTACCCTGCTAAATATAGCAACTATATTCTGTAGTCTAGAATATAACCATTCTGGAGTCCAGAATATAACTCATTTGTGCACAAAGTTTGCACCTTAACTGGTGTATGCGGCGGCAGCGTGACCTGAACCCGAAAGGCTGAGGCTGAAACGGGGGTAACTCACTGAAGAGAGCAAAATACCGGACCAGAAAGCGGCCAGAATTCCAACGCTAAGTCCATGACTCTCTATCGACGACCGATCAAAACATATGACATTGATGTGTGAATGAACGAATCGTTATAACCTATCATATCAATTGATTTGCATGTAAATTCATGTGTGAATGAAAAACAATATTATAATTGCAATGATCGCCATGCTATTTTGCATAGTTGCAGTGCCTCAAAGTTCCAGGTTTTACGCTGTCAGCATGTTTACATGGGCTGTGTTCTTCATGACATGAGGATTCTGAGGATGGCCCATTGACAAACAATTGACAGGGGGATGAGAAGCTTTGTGATGTCATGCTTTAGGGGGGTTGAACTGTGATGGTCATGTGACAAGATGCGCGGTACCTATGCAACACAATACCAATGGTGGGCAACTTCCGTTACTCCGTTACTAACGGAGCTACTTTTTCATTAACGGAGTAACGATCTCGTAACTTTTCAAAATAGGTAACAGACCAAGAAACTTCCGTTACTTATAATCAATTCCGTTACCCGTTACTTTTGTGTTGAGATAGTGTGCCAGCATGAAAAGAACAAGCACCACTAGCGGTGGAAATAGAGGTAACATATACAAACGAATAAATTATATATTACCAAACGAATCTCATCTTAGGTCATCTGAGGTCAGTGACCTCCGTTGACTTGTGCAGTGGCGTAGCCACGGGGGGGGGTCCTATGGGTCCTAGGACCCCCCGTGGCTGCCTGAGGGCCCCCTCGAGGTGGCCGAAGGCCCCTCGAACTGGCAAAAGGCACCATTAAAGGTGGCTGCAGGGCCCCCTTCGAGCTGGCCAAGGATCCCATCAAGTTGACTGAGGGCCCCTCGAGCTAGCTGAGCCCCTCAAAACCGGCGAGCCCCCTGCAGGTGCTGAGGGCCCCCTCAAGCTGTTCCGAAGCCCCCTGAAGCTAGACTGGGGCCCCTCAAGCCGGTCGAGGGCCTCAAGGTGACTGAGAGCCCCCCCCCCCCTAGGAGCCTGCAAAGACTCCCTCAAGGTTTTTGAGGACCCTCTCCAAGGTGGCATGAGGGCCACCTTAGCTGCAGAGGGCCCTCGAGCCAGCGAGGGGCCCCTCAACGTGGCCGCAAGGGCCCCTCAAAACTGACCAAGCGGCCCCCTAAAGCTGGCCAAGCCCCATAAGCATGGACCGAGGGCCCCTTCAAGCTGTTCCAGGGCCCCCAAGCTTGGCCGAGGCCCCCTTCCAAGGTGGCTGAGTCCCCCTCCAAGGTGGCTGAGGGCCCCCTCGATCAAGCTGCTTGAGGACCCCTCAAGCGGCCGGAGGGACCCTCGAGCTGGCCAAGGGTCCCATCAAGCTGACTGACTGCCCCTCGAACTGGCCGAGCAGCCCCTAAAGCGAACCGAGACCCACTCAAATATAGCTGTTGAGGCCCCTCGAGCTCCCGAGGCGTCCCTCGAAGCCTAAGTCGAAGCCTCAAGCGACGAGGGCCACTCAAGGTGACTGAGGGCCCCTTTCAAACTGACTGAGGAATCCTCTAGCAGTCCGAGGGCTCGCAATGCATTTGAGCCCCCCCCCCCCCAATCTGGAAGGGCACCCTCAAGCTGGCCCAATAACTCTTAAAAGCTTGGCCGAGGGCCCCTTGACCTGCCAAGGGAACCCTCAAGGAGGCTCAGGGCCCCCTAGAGCTGGCTTAGGGCCCCTCGAGCTAGCCGAGGGTCCTGGAGTTGGTTCAAGGCCCCCTCAAGCTTGTTGAGGGCCCTCAAGCTGCCGAGGTCCTCTCAAGCGGGCAGACGGCCTCCTCAAAGTGGCTGATGGGGTCCCTAACGAGCTGCGCCGAGGCCCGTCGCTGGCCAAAGGGACCCTCAAGTGGATGAGCGGCCCTCTCAGTCCGACGGAGGAATCCCTCAAGGCCGACATAGAAAAAAATACCTTCTCAGGCTGACAGAGGACCCCTGCGGCCGACAGAGAGTCCTTCATGCTGTCCGATTTCCCTCTTTTGATGTTCCAGGAGGGTCCTAGCTGTTCCTGAGGGCGTACTAGAACGATAGAGGGCAATTCAAGCTCGACCAATGTGCCACTTTGAGACGATCAAAAGGGCCCCTTTAGGCCGACAGAGGTTCATCAGCCGACCGGTGCCCCCTCAGACCGACGGCGGTCTTTAAGGCTGATAGAGGCCCTTCACGCCAACAGAGGCGTCCTTTCACGCCAGCAGTTGAACCGGTCGCCTTGGATGGCGTTCGCGGGGAGCACGCACCCCTGGGCCACATTTATTTTGGCCTTTGCCCTGATCAACATTTAGGAACGTTCGGCCGGGGCCTCCTTTTATTTTGGAGCATACTTTGCTTTGTGGTCCTTTTGGGGGGGCGGCGCGGTTCAAAACAATAAGCCGGATTTACGAAGCTACTTTATTACCGTGGTAATTTGGCCGTTTCGGGCGATTGAGGCGATTGGGGCGTTTGCGTTTAAATGAGGGAGGGTTTGGGCCAGTGTTAGAGCTATGACTACGTGACACGGTGTTAGGTCCAAGATGTCTTTAATGGACTAGTTGCAGGTTGTTTGGTGAAAATGTGTAAAATAAGATGAAAAATGTGCTGATTAACGTGATACACATCATTTTGCATACAAATCAAAATTCCGAGAGATATTTGTATGTACAAGTTTGTATTATTTATAAAGCACTTGATGTAGTGACGTCATTTAGCAATACTTTTGCATAGAAAAGCATGTTATTTTTCCAAAAATTTTCCCGTAGCAAATACAAAGCAGTTGAACGCTTTACCTATGACCGCTGTCACACCAAACGTTACTCAGAAATGCATGAGAGATTTATGCTGTGTATGTTCAAAAACACAAAGCGCTCATCTAAATATCCTCTAAAAGATTCACATGTTCGAGATTAGGCTCCGTTTCGGTGAGGCACAGCTCTGCCTCCACCTCAACTCACAAGCTGCTTACGGGTACCTGCCGGCATGGAACGTAGCCAGGTTTTTTATTCAGGGGGGGGCTACGTCGGAAAAAAATCAAATTTGCAGTCCTCAGCCCATATGCGCTGCTGACTGGGGGGGGGGGAGGGGGGCCCGGTAGGGTTCGGTTTCAATTAATCTCATTCTATCTTCGTGATTGAAATCACATTTTGCCTCCTCAGGCGCCATATGTTGCTGACCGGGGGGGGGGGGGTCGGGTCGGCGTTTTCAGAGAATCTCATTCTTATCTAGTGTTAATTATTTCGCTCAGGGGGGGGGGGTCATGGCCCCCGTCCCCCCCCCCACCCCTTGGCCTACGTCCCTGCCTGGCCGTTGGGATGGCTTCCGCACTGCAGTTCCCACGACTGTCTGAGTTGCTTCCTGGTCTGGAGATTCTTCTAAACACCTATTACTTCGTTTAGGTTTACCCTCCACAGGAAGCTGTTAAGTGGGCCCCAAATCCAGATGCTGTTCCTCACTGAAAACACTGCCCCAGGAAACTGTTCACTTGCAAAATTGGGACCGTGCCCTCAATGCTGTCTTGAAATAGCTTCTGTCGGGTCCAGAGCCTTTGTATGTGGAAAGAGATCTAGATTCATCATTAGGATTCCGTGTGCTGTAAGCAATCCGTTAAAATGCCTTTGAGCTGCGTTAAGATCATTGATTTAGTCACAAGGTAGAATCCACCCATTTTAGTTGCGTGTTTGTTTCAGTAAAGTTGCATGATTTAAAATAGCGACATCTACTTAAATCACGCCATATTCCGTGCTTTGAATTTTCCACGCGCATTAAACGTGATGGGTTTAATTTTTTCGTTGATCCTCGTATATTAAAATTAAATGTGTCAACCGAACTGCTAAAAACTACCTCAGGTAACATTGCGCCTGAACTATTGGTTATTGACATTACGACCAATCAGCGAGCAGAATTGTAAATTACGTAAATGTACTTAATTATTTTAAATCCTGATATTTAAGTGGAATTTATATTACATTGACATCTATAAAATATTTGTAATTAATTTGCGTTTAATCAAATATATAAAAACAGTGGGTTAGGTAACCTGCAACTAGTCCATTTCAAAAATGCCAAAAATTCAGCCCGAAACCCCCCTATTATAAAACCAAACACCCAAATCGCCCCAAAAACGCCCCCAAATTACCCGGTAAAAATCCTTCGGGAAAACGGCTTAATATATTTTTGCCTTTGGTTAGCTTTTTTTGCACTAAAGTTTCCCTACACAGATACAGTCATTAATGGTACGATGTGAGACTCACTATATCGAAAAGTTGTGAATTCGTAAGTTGGCTTATAGCATGGATGGTATTTCTCATCCATGCTTAATAGGCGGCTGATTTTTTAGTTCTGCCGTAGATGTTCTTCATACCTTTAGCTGTAAATGACAATGTTTAACGACGTAAGCTGCAATAAATTACTTCAGAGTTACTAAGCTTAGCAGTCACTCCACGCATTTCGCCGAAAACATTAAAAAATATAGTTTTTGAACTGTAGTGTAGGGTAAACAAAAATTCAACACACAATAACGCAGGAGCGGAGGGAAGGAAGGGGCAGCAGGCCAGCGCCCGCAAAACATTTTCAATTTGACATTAACGCCTATGGCGTGTGCATGGAAATAATAAGACTTCAAAAATGCCTCCTGGTTCCCCTAATTTTCGAAAGTTCCGGCGCCCTTGTAAACACATCATAACTTATACAAGCTAGCAGGTGTTTGGTATCGCAATGTGGATGGAGAAAGCTCCATAATCATTTTGAAACAAAAATAAGTAAAAACAATGTTTTTATCAACATTTCGAAATTTCGAGATAGCCATGTAAAAGACCATTTCATTCTCTACCGATACCTGTTAAGCTAATAGGTACTTTGCTAAAACAATTAACAATAAATGATAGGCAAAGGCATATAAATGATAATAAATTATTGACGGAAAAACAAAGTGGATATCGTCCGAACCACAGCACACATATTCCAATTGTTATACTTAACCCATCAAATATACTCACATTGAACGCAATCAAAATTTTACAGCAGTTTCTTGAATTCAAATTTTTTGACTACAAATTTGGCATGGCGGCGATTAATTGAAAAATGTAAGCATAGAATACACAACATCTCTGGATCTCTTCTACCCGATGGATTAAAATCATACTTAAAAGATCGCTACACAAATGGTTCGTGGGCAATTAGGTTTTTCCTCCACCTGAACAACATTCTCTCCGGCTGCCCTCAAGGCTCAGTGCTTGGACCTTGCTGGCTATCATGTATCTTAACGACCTTCCAACAAAAACTCAAAATGACGCCATGTTCGTATTGCCGACGAACCGTCTCTGTACTCATCTCACCCATATGACAGCCAGAACGACAGACAATCATTACAAAAAAATGACTTGGACGCCATTACACAATATGGAGTGGACTGGCAATACCTTCAACGCACAGAAAACAGTACAACTGACCTTCACCAATAGACACGACGGACAAGACTTGCACTTTTCTTTCAACGGACAAGATGTTCCTACTGCGACAAGTCACAAACATCGCGGACTAACTCTCTCTACAACCTCCACTTTCACCAGCACATCAATAACACATCCGGACAATAACATTTTACTTAGGACCAATCTATTCCTATTTAGCCAAATTCCTCTCCAGACCTTATACTTAACAACATCTACACTACATTACATTAGAACCACACTTGACTATTGTGATATCATCTACGACGGAAATTTTGACGCTGGCAGATACAAAATTCGGCACTTCAGACTCTTTCAGAACCGCCTCCGCGAGGACTAGTGACGAGAGCACTGTTCAAGATCACCGACTACTGCCATACTAACGACCTGGCGTTGGGAACGACTTGAGACAAGGAGACTCATTCACAAACTACTTTTCTTTCACCGACTATACTATGACTATCCTTATCTTCCTTCATATGTGACGGACATGCTGACAGACACAAGACAAGATGCTACCGGACTCAGACTGCGAACACGCACACCTCCTTTCCAATCCCTCAAACTCGCCTCACATCCTTCCACCGTTCGATATCCTTCCATCAACAGTGGAATTCTACTTCCCTGCAGCTTGCGCAACACCAAATCCCATTCGACTTCGCTCGTCAGGTCTGCAGCGATTTGGGGCACCAGAACCACCAGCGTTAACACTCATACGCACTAAAAAAACAGCAACCACCACCACCACACAAGACTTCGCGATCGGATTTAACGACACTGAATGCACACCTCTTCGGGCAATCCAACACCAACAGCCACATCAAGTCCATCAGGCACCTGCGCGGCCACCGTCACGAAGATACCATCCATTAAACATACTCTAGGTGCCCCTACATAGATACTTCATCGATCACAACATCATGCGCGATAAAACTATCATACCCAACTTCCGATAACCTTCCACTCAAGAAAAATTGACATCCTCCTTTTTTGGCAAAAAATCTCAACAAAAGCCAAGGAACGCTCGTTGCCCACCATACAAACATTATTATACGCACCCGTCGATTCATCTCCACACCCCACATTAACACATACCCATTCCACTTGTGACCTGACCTCGCTGCCCGTCGCCTGGGACACCTTTCATGAGGTCAAACGGTTGCTCAGGGTTGTTGGGCGGGGTTGGCGCTGTTCGGATCCCCTATTTAGTTATTCTCTTATTTTTGTTTATGTTATCTCTGTTAGGCTGCCTTATGTGGACTTAGTCAGTTTGTATTATATTGTTTACTTTCCTTAGGAGAGGCGCTTAATTTTAAGCCATTGCTTTGCCGCCAATCCGCTAATGTGATTTTCATTTTCTTGTTTTATGTTTAATTAAAATTACTCTGAACTGAAACAACAACAACTTCCATGAGTGATTAATTAATGGAAGGGCTCCGGCGTCCAAACGGCGAGTTTGCCCCTAAAAAACGGCCCTGCGACCCTCTTCTAATGCAACGTTTTTGCAAAGCAAGCACACCCATTCGATGTGCAATACAATATTAGCCCCTAAGTTTACCAAGGTTACTATTCAGAGTTAAATATTTAATAAACTGTACGCGAAAAACGTTCGTTTTTAGCCCCCTGACGTCAATCCGGGTTAAAGAGAGTTCGTGTTTTACAAATAAGCCTGCATTTAGAAAATTATGGGGTCATAAATTTTTGTGGGCCCCTAGCACAAACAGTGGGGCCCCCAATCTGGTGCGGACCCCCCCCCCCCGGAGCTAAATTCTAGCTACGCTACTGGACTTATGTAATAACATAATCTCAGTGAAACATTATGTAAAACGAATACCAATTTTGAAATAAGCGTCACAAAATACCTTTGAAACTGCCAGCGGCAACAAAAAGACAGCTCAGTTCATCGGCGATCACAATCTCAGTGGAAACCATAAATGTCTCCTATTAACACCTTCACCTGTTTATATGTTCATGAACAACAAACACTCGGAACGTGCACAAGTTCCAAACATCGATACTACGGGACGCCAGTTGCGTCTGACGTGACCTTGAGAGATAGATCATAGGTCACGGGTCATGGGCAGTAAAGGTTTACAATTTTTAGAGCATGTGTCACATATTATAAAGTATGGTACTGCAAGTTTCATTGCAATATCTTTATAAATTCGCGAGTTATTCCTGAGAAGAAGAAGAAAAAAGAGGGGTGAAGGGGATGACATCCATCCCCTGCACTGCCGAGTGTTAACCCTCGCCCGGGCAGGGGGTGGATTCAACCCTCCCCCCCCCTCCGTTTTTCGGGAATACCTCACGTAGTTATCAACTGATCGCCATGAAACTTTCAGTACTCTACTTTTGAATAATTGGAAAGATACTCTGAAAATATTTAACCTCCAACTTGCATGACCCGTGACCTTTGCCCTGTTTAACAAGGTCATGTCAGGCCCAACTGGTGTCCCGTAGTATTTATCCTTATTACATGTGCAGTTTCCGAGTGTTTGTTGTTCAGGAGCATATACAAAGATATTTCAAGATGATAGTTGTGGCTTACACTGATATTGTGACCCCGAATGATCTTTTCAGAGGTCAACCGAGGTCACTGACCTCTGATGACCTCAGATGATTGTGTTAGCTTATGACTGTTTCTAGGAGTATTTGTGATGCTGATTTCAAATATGGGATCCATTTTACACAATCATATGTTCCACTGGGGTCATGCGCTTCCAACGGTCAGCCAAGATCACTGACCATGACCATGACCTCAGATGCCCTGACATGACCTTTTTGGAATTTGGTAGTTTTAAGGACATGTTGTGATGCTGATTTTAAATTTGGCACCAAGTAAGCATTCTAAGATGTTCCTATACGATTTTAGCTCAATCAGTAAGCAATTTTTACACATTTATGATATGACATTTTGGTCATTGACATGACCTCAGAGTTCACCTATTGACCCAGGACCTTAAAATTGGATGTCAATGGCTTCCTCTCATCACAAGCAACACGCACGTTTATCAATCAAAGCTCTAGCTCAATTAGGGGTGAAATCCCAGGGGGTCATACACCTCTACCCAGTGTTGGAAAAGTTCATGTTTGTTGGTTTTTAGACAACGAACAAATGTTGTACTCCCAAATTATGGTAAAAATGTGTTATGTTGTACTCCTCATGAATATTTATTGCTTAACTAATACATTTATTTGTTAAAGAAAAAAAAAAGTTTTTTAACTAGGGAAATTAGGTTGGTAGATTATCATTATTCATCCTTAATATATCAGTATTTCTTATTTTTGGTGTACCATCAGGTTATTTTTGTACTATTCCATTGTGAAGATATGTACTCCTACACCAACAAAAAAGAGTAGAATTCCCACTCAGCCTCTACCCGGACGTGCAGTGATCCCTACCCAGGCGAGGGTTAAAGTTAAGTAACAGAGTAACAGACTAAAGCAGGTAACTTCCATTACATTTATTGCAAAGTAACAGAGCAGGTAACAATAACAAGTAACATAACTACTTTTAGAAGTAATACAGTAACAAAAGGAAATGGAACTATTTTTTAGTAACGATGACCACCAGTCACAACTGCACAATGCGGTGACATGCAGATATAATTGTAACATCTGCAGCAGCTCCGTAGCCTGAGGCTCCATACAAGTTCTTCAGGATCCTCACACAAAAAACCACAGACATTATTTTGAGTTAAAGGGACCAGTGTAGATACAGATGTTCAGTGAGCACAATTAAAAGCATTATAAAAGGTACTTTGATCAAGGCAAAATAAAATTAGTTTTATCATTTATGACCTCAAAATTAAAACATTATAGTACCAAAAAACATTATATTAATATTTTGATTTGCTATTTGCTAATATTTGTTAATATTTTGATATATATTAATTTTGCAGTTTTGGTTATGTGTAATTTCTGAAGAAGAGCTGTGCTCAAAATATTAATATAACGTTTTTTGATACGGCTATATTTTAATTTCGAGGAAGAGGTCATAAATGATAAAACTTATTATATTTGCCTATACATGTTCCTCGCACAAGCACTAAACAATATCAAGAGTATTTTAATTTATTTGAAAGATAAATTGCATAACCATAATAACATAGCATTAAAAGCTGTGAATTCTCGTTACTTTGAACGCTGAAAAAATACTCACCGCCAGTGTTGTATCCCCAGAATATCTAGCGAGACCAGTTGATTTGCTTAGAACGCGGCATGTACCTAATATTCTGTAAGCCATAACCAAAACAATATTTCTATTTGCAATTAGAGCAGTTATGTAACAAGAAGCTTTATATTATTGACGCTCCCCCTCGCAGTTCACCAAGGCAGTGAATGGCACCAAAACAGACCGCAGTTTTTCTAGAAAACAAATGTATAACACGCGCCACATTCACAGTCCCCTAAAGAATTAGAGGCGTGTTTGGTATCCCTCCGATTATATTTTTCCTCCAATGCTATATCCCAATTTCTGATCATAAGCGCTATGCTAACTTTGGCTGAACACTTTTTCAGTTATACTGCCATATGTAATCTTCTACACTTTTTTATCTTTATAGAGGGATATTGCGTCAGATGTAGTTGCGTCAGATGTGCATTGTGCATGTGCAAAAAATGTAGCGGAAGTTGGTCCACACTCAGCCCAGATTCGGGTGCGTCGAGCTGGCGCTGCCGCTGGTTATCGGAACAAATGGCATTAGCACGGATTATGCGCGTGCCTCAAGCTTAGCTTGCCCTTCTTTGTTTACCGGCCAATTATTAATTACCCGATCTTTTCCAAAATGATCTCAGATGCTAGACAGCGCCCGCCGCCCAGATCTATCGTCCGTGACCGTGACCTTCGACCTTGGACTATATATATATCTATACAACTCTACTCTCTCTACCTATACGACTCTATATATACGACTATATATATATGTATATATATATATATATATATATATATATATATATATATATATATATATATATATATATATATATACTATATATATATATATATATAATAACCGTTTTCACGATGGATTATCTTGCGCGAAATATTTAAACATTTTAAAATGTTTTAAAATGTTTCAGTAGTAGCCGTTTTAACGATGGACTAATTTGCGAGCAATGTTTTAAACCTCGCCCTATGGTCCCGTAGGGCGAGGGTTAAAACATTTTGTCGCAAATATGTCCATTGTGAAAACGGCTTCTACTAAAACATTTTAAAACATTTTAAAATGTTTTAAAACATTTCGCGCAAAATAATCCATCGTGAAAACGGCTAATGTCGTGATTTTTTTTAATAAATTTAATCCGAATGTTTAGTACATGGATGGCTTCCCGAGGTCATGAGCTTGTTGCGCAGGTCCTGACCTCACCACCCGATCACGCAATTCCTGTTGGCTGGCAGAATTTAGAGCCGAAATTTTTACCTGGGCTTCCACTATCGGGATAGACAGAGATGGAACTTTATGAAATCGGTCGGGGGAGGGGGGGGGCTAAATGTTAATTTGATATATTTTAACTCCATTCTTACCATGCAACGCCATAGGCCTAATGTTAAAATTTGAAATCATTGGGGGGCTCGGGCCCTCCCCAAGAGATATAAAGTTCCGCCCCTGGGGATAGGTCAGAAGGGCAGCGCTCTCGCACTTGAGCTACAGGGGCGGACAAAGCAGACATTGAGTCAGGATGAGGTCACGGTCACAGACGTTAGATATGGGCCATGTCTACCTCTGGGACCACTTTGGAAGGATCCGGCAATAAGCGCGGGACGTTGTATTTATTGCTAAATGTATTTGCGTTTGACCCCATCCACGCCGGAGCGGGCTATCCGGGGGCCACATACAAGCATGAGGAACACGAAAGATACACCAAATCCTAATATCGAAAATATTTACAATTACTCGCCTCATACTCGCGTACACTACAATACTACACACATACACAATTACACACAATTCAGCGCATAAGGCCAGGCTACTCCGGTCGAGCATGTTTTGTTTTTGGTCTTAGAATGCGGGCATGGGTGAGTGACGTATCTCAAGAGGCAGGTCATTGTAATTCTTAACAACATGTATAGAAGCGGCGCTGCCAGCCTCGGTCCTCACGCGTGGAAGCGCCAGGTCGAGTTTGTCGCGTAGAGCGGGAGCGGAGGTCAGAATTTACCTGAAGCCTGGAAGCTAGGCCTGTGGTTCCCCTGTGTTCGAATTTTTTGCTGAATAGTAAATTTAGGGAGTGCTGTCTGTACAACTGACTGGGCAGTAGGCCAGCCAAGCTTCAGCTCCAGTCAGATATGTGCATCCAAATTTACGGTCTACCAGATATGACACGAAGGGGCAAAAATTTAGAATTTGTCAAGGCGTGTATATTCTTCTGCGAGCATTGCCAAATTTACTGCTAAGCAGTACGAACGTGTGAGACCACCAAAGCATCTACAAGCGGTGGCAAACAGCTCGCTGGGGATGCTGCTGCCGCACGTGCCGAAAAGTCCATTAAGGATACCACTACAGTTTTTTTACAAAGACGGACACGTGCGAAGTCCCATGTAAGGTGCTTGTCGATAAAAACACCTAAGTTTTTCACGTTTGAACTCTCTTGAACTCTGTCTTTGCGAAACCGAGCAGGATAAGGTCAAGGTCGCGGACAATTTTGGCGGGATCCGAACGCTATTAGTCTCTCTATTTACTTGAGACCATGGAAATGAAACCAGGTATCAAGTGCACTCAGGGTGTCCTCCAATTTACTGACCATATCATTGAGCTGGTGCTTTTTTTATGCGGTACCCGCCATTTTACCTCGAATTTGACCTCCAGGGTCAAAGGTCATGGTTGAGTTTACTGTCACGGACGCTAGATATGGACCCTGGCTATCAGCTGAGACCACTTTGGAAAGGATCGGGCAATACACTCGGGACGTTATGCGGTACCCCGTCGTTTGACGTTGAATTTGACCTCTAAGGTCAAAGGTCACAGTTGAGGTCAGGGTTGCGAACGTTAGCTATGGGCCCTGTATTTTATCATCTGAGACCATTTTGGAAAGGATCCGGCAATAAACTCAAGACGTTATGCGTTAACCCGGCGTTTAACCTCGAATTTGACCTCCAAGGTCAAAGGTCAAGGTTGGGTTTACGTTCACGGACGTTAGATATGTACCCTGATTAACATATGAGACCACATTGGAAAAAATCCAGCAATAAATTCGGGACGTTATGCGGTATGGTACCCAGTCGTTTGACCTCAAATTTTACCTTCAATGTCAAAGGTAACGGTTGATGTCACGGTCAGAGACGTTAGATGTGGACCCTGTATATCATCTGATGCCACTTTGGAAAGGATCTTGCAATAAATTCGGGGCGTTATGCGGCAACCCGTCGTTTGACCACAAATTTTACTTCTAAGGTCAAAAGTCACGATTGTGTTCACGTTTACGGACGTTAGAAATGGACCCTATCATATGAAACTACTTTGAAAAGGATCCTGCGATAAATTTTAGATGTTATTCGGTAATATGTCGTTTGACCTTAAATTGGACCTCCAAGGTCAAAGGTCACGGCTTAGGTCATGATCACGGACGTTAGATATGGGCCTCGCCTATCATCTGAAACCATTTTGGAAAGGATCCGGCAATAAATTCGGGACGTTATGCAGTACCCGGTCGTTTGACCTCGAATTTGACCTGCAATGTCAAAGACAAAGTTCATTGTTAACTGTTAAGGTTTGGTCATGGACGTTAGATATGGGTCCTGTATACCATCTGAGACCATTTTGGAAAAGGATCCGGCATAAATTCGGGACGTTATGCAGTACCTACTCGGTCGATTCACCTCGATTTTGACCTCCAAGGTAAAAGGTCACGGTTGAGGTCATGCTCATGGACGGTAGATATGGAATGAACCCTGACTATCATCTGAGACCGCTTTGGAAAGGATCTGGCAATAAATTCGGACGCTTCGTGCTACCCCCGTCGTTTAGCCTCGAATTTGACCTCAAAGATAAAAGTTAACGGTTGAGTTAAGGGTTCACGGAAACGTAGATATAGCTATGTTAATCTTCTACTGAGACCACTTTGGAAAGGATTCGGCAATAAATTCGAGACGTTAAGCGGTACCTGGTCGTTTGCCCTCAAATTTTACCTTTAAGGTCAAAGGTCACGGCTAAGGTCACGATTACGGACGTTAGATATGGGCCCTGTCTACCATCTGAGACCATTTTGGAAAGGATACAGCAGTAAATTCGGGACGTTATGTGACCCCGTCGTTTGACCTTTAATTTGACCTCCAAGGTTAAAAGTCACGATTGAGGTCACGGCCACGGACGTTAGATATTGGCTCTGTCTATTATCTGAGACCATTTGGGAAAGTATCTAGCAATAAATTCTGGACGCTTTGCGGTACCCGGTCGTTTCACCTCGAATTGGACCATTATGGTCAAAGGTCATGTTTGCGGTCACGGTCATGGACGTTAGATTTGAACCCTGGCTATCATCTGAGATCTGTTTGGAAAGGAGTTTACTTTAAATTTGGACGCTATGCGGTACCCGTCGTTTGACCTCGAATTTGACCTCAAAGATCAAAGTTAACGGTTCAGTTCAGGGTCTCAGACGTTAGATATAGGCTATGTGTATCATCTGAGACCACTTTGGAAAGGATCCGGCAATAAATTCGAGACGTTATGCGGTATCTGGTCGTTAGCCTTTTAATTTGACCTCCAATGTCAATCTTTGACCCTGGACCTAGGTCACGATTATGAACGTTAGATATGGGCCCTGTCACCTGTGTACCATATCATATGACCATTTTGGAAAGGATCCGGCAATAAATTCGGTTCGTTTTGTGGTACCCGGTCGTTTGACCTCGAATTTTACCTCCAAGGTCAAAGATCACTGTTGAGATGACGGTCACTGACATTATATATGGACCCTGGTTATCATCTTAGACCACTTTGGAAAAGATCCGGCAATAAATTCGGGATGTTCCACGTTATACGGTACCCCGTCCTTTGACCCTGAATTTGACTTTAAAGATGACCTTGAACAGCAAAATGAAGGCAATTTTCGTGATCAGCGTGCCAGTATTGATCACACGCTGAGCTTTGTGCCAATTCTGAATCCGTCGCTGAAGAAGTCGCTGAATAAGTCGCTGAATAAGTCGCTAACTTCACGAACGTTTTTTTTTTAAGCCCATTACGTTGCGATAAATTGAAATGATGCGCTATGTTTTCATTAATTATTCTTTGATCTTAAATAGTATTGTTCGCATCAATCGCTATGCATTATGCATATAACGATTGACAAAATCCGTGATTTTAACTCGTTTCTGGAATTAATATTTCGTCTGCAATTTGTACAGTTGCAATTTTTTTTCTCAAAATTCATAACTGGTTAGTATTACCGCCATTCGTCGCGGGCATGCCGCACTTGCGTCCAATGGACTGGTGTCCGGTGACGTTCTTGAACCACCGCACTTACGCACTCTATAGTGGATCCAAGGGGGTGACAGAGGGCTTTAGCCTCCCCAAATCGCCTGCAATCGGCGAAATTTGACACATTTTATGATGCCGAGACGGAAATGTAATAAAATTGTACGTTTGTTTTAGATCGTTCAATAAGGTACAAGGAAGCCAAATCCTATGATTTTTCAAATTGGTTGAAACATTTTTATTTTAAATAGCCCCCTCCAAATCACCTGCAGCCCACGTTCTGGATCCACCAGTGCTTACGCATTCACGGCACTTGGTAAGATTGGCCTCTTGGTAAGATTGGGCCCAGTTATTAACCCCGAGGGGCGACGTCTGAGGTGCAGCTCTGGAGCGTAGACTAGTCAGGGCTCACAGAGAGTCCCTGCAGATGATGAGATGACCACGGGTCTTCGTTGACGCCCGACGGTTGGGCAGCTGGCGGGGAACCATAGAGAGCGGACCGGCCGAGCGCCACCATTTCTGCTCTGTAGCTCGAACATCGAATATCGATGGCTCCGGCAGGGACCGGATCTCGAGCTCATTCCCGTTAGGGAACTCGATGTGGACCCCTGCTCCACCCAGCTGCTCTCCCCACTGGCCGATCCGTCAATACATGCACCTGCAGGTCGAGCACTCAGGGGAGGGAGGGACCCCAGAGCTGGGTGGCCGCTAGATGGAGTCGCAGCTGGGGTGACGCACCGCGAGGAAGGTGCGTGCCGATGTCGGTGCCCCGGTCGGTGACCAGGGTCGCCCGCATGCGGCTGCGGCTGCGCCTCAACCTTGGTTGCCGGTGCTGGCTGCGCCTCTACGCCAGTGACACGCATATCGCCTGGGGCTTGCAGTGTGTATGTACCTATAGTCGGGTCCAAGGTAGCATTTACGTTGTGTCGGGGAGTCGGACCGAGCGGAGCACGGCACGGTGTATGGGAGTTATCCGCGGTGGATTGTGTGGACGCAAATATAGTGCGGCAGAAATCGGCCAGTTTTCCCGTCTCTGTACGACTGGCGTGATCACATAAATGTTGCAACGCAGCGAGCAACACCGATGCGAAAATCGTTGAATCCTGAACGGTTACTCTCATAAGGAGAACTTGCGAAAGAAGATTTGCTACCGTAACCGAATTAATCAAGGTAGGTATGGCATGCGAATTACGAATAGCTGATCGTCACAAATTATGCGGGCACAAAAAAGGAGTAAAAATGCATTCGGAATTATGTTAGATCGTGTGATCGCACTCGCAGATCGTGTCATTGTGGTTTTGTCGGCCTGAATGTGCACTGCCAGGCACAGACAGGCGGGGGGGGGGGGGGGGACTTTCGCTCCTCGGGAAAATGTCGTTGACCGGTGGGTCAAGACAGGGTCGGGGCGGGTTTTTATCTAGTGTAAATTGGTTTGCTCAGAGGCCAGGGGACATGTGGCTTTCGTGCCCCACCCCCCTTGGCTACGCCTCTGCAAGGGCGCCGCCACCTCCGAAAAGTTGGGGGGGGGGGGACGGAGGCATTCTGAAGTAAAATATTTTAATGCAACGCTCATATGCGTAATGTTTAAATCCAAAAATGTTGAAGGGGACACGTCCCCCTGTCCCCCTCTGTGGTGGAGCCCCCGCGTCCCTGGTCGGGCACCTCAGTATTCTTATCCTCTGTGGGTACCTAGGAAATATTGGTAAAAATAACTTTTTCCTTCCTTTGCCAGCATTTTTCCTGTATCTTCATAGGCGTAGTTAGATACGCTTTTATGGGGAGTCAGTTTCTTATTTGGTTGTCATGCAATCGCAAAATATAGTGGTTTTTACTTGATGATTGAATTGGAGAAGTATCTTTCTGTAAGTAAATTATCGTAACTACTTACGTAAAATAGCATTAATTCGTGATTCATTCATAAGATGCAATATTGAGTATTCCGCCATTGCGCCACAAATGCAGCAACTATGAGCAATACGATTAGTGTTGTGTATCCCAAGCGAGGCAAGACCTAAGTAACAGGCCACCCCAACATGCATTGTATTTTTTTTATGACGTCATGAGCAAAAGCTATTTGGAAGCCTTCCTACTAGTTCTTGCAAATCCAACTTGAAAACTAAGTGAATGTTATAACATAAAGTGAATTTGAGAAGTGATTTGAGTATTCTCAAAGCCCATTTTGCAGGAAATTTGTATGCGCAGAGAGGGTAACTTTCTAGGCGATGGTAAAGTGGGGGGAAAACCGGCGGCCCCATCCTATTGGTCGAGCTCCCGGTCGCAGTAACTGACGAGAAAAGCTGCACAGTACTGACGGTTTTCATTGGCCGTGAGACTTGACGTAGTTGGACTGAAACAAATAAGTAATAGTGATTGCACATATATCCCACTGCTAGTGTTCCAGTTGCTTGCATTTCGTGTCAGTGTGCGTGGTCGATGTGGTCGATTGTGCCCTGGGATTAATTTATAATATTTGCTAATATTTCACGAGCTAGAGAACTACGTTAATTCCACTCCAACTGGGACTCGAAGATTGAGATTATGCTGTGCACAGTGTCGCTTTGATCACATCCCTTTGTGTAGCAAGTGCAGCGGAGTGAGACAAGGTTATCTTTCACTATCGCGCCAACCCTGTTTGACTTTTGTGGTTGTCAGTATGACTTTATTTTGTATTTTACTAATGCAAATGGCATAGTATTTATTGAGTCATTCAATAAGATTCGAAAATATGTATCCCACTTACTCAAGTGACAGAAGTGGCCAGGAGAATGCTTCTTCTGAACGTGAAGCCCCTATGTCGGCAAGTCTTGGTGCACCTGGGTTGATTGTGCAGAGTTATGTGCATCTTCAGCCATGGGCACCTGGTGGATACAATCATGTGGTGGGACTGCCACCCCCACCTTATTATGGAAGTGCTGTACATGGCTACAGTGGTAGTGATGATTATCCTCATTCATTGGTGGAGAATCCATCAAACTTTACTTCATTGCTTCAAACTGCATACAATCCAGATTTTTCAGACTCATTCAGAGGTATCTCTGGAAATGAAGCTCACTCAGGAGGTAAGCACATTATGTACTTGTCTGATGTTTATTTTGCTTCTGTATTTTGCTTAGACGTAGCTGGAGACTGAAGTGGAGTACCTATATGATGTTGCATAATTCAATGAAATGGGCATTGTTTTGGTTGTGATCAATAAAGACATTAAGAATAAGGTCCTGATCTTGTTACGTAATTATTGTTTGAGTGACTTATTATTTGAAATAAAATTACCTGCTCTTTGTTTGTTCCAAAATATGCAATTTGGTCAGCAATATGTTGAATACACATGTTCATGAATTATGTAATGTGCACTATATGATACAATGATTGGTTTGCATTTTTTTAAAAGAGATTCCAAGGGTATGGCTGAAGTTAAAGGGAGTGTACCTACTCTTTTGGAATGTCAAATATATGTGTATATCAGTAAAAAGCTATTGGTTTGATTATTGGATGCTATAAAATTAATGTTCGGAGCCCCTTTAGTTTAACTTTTACTTGTTCTGTTTTGCATATTGTTTTGTTTCAATATCCATATACAATCAACACTATAAACAGAGCTGAGAAGATGTATCTGAAATGGTGCACCTAAGACAACAAACTTCTCATACAAACAATGTAAAATAGCTATCAAAGCTCTGTTTGGTAGCTGCTATCAGCGTGCATGAACTGTTTTCTATTGGTCAGCACTAATGAGTAATGATATATGCTAGGGTGTAATCATTAGGGCAGTGCTTAGTGAGTAGCGAATGCTCTCTGGTGATTACCAAGAATTGTGTGATTCCATATTATCTTGGCAAATTTGGAATATCTCGGCTACTAGAGTGAATCTGGAGAAATGATGTAATGATTCAATTAAAAGATAAATATGTTCTATAGGCCAGTGTCAATAATTTTACATGAGCAATATGAGAAGGCACACTCCCTTTTAAAGTAGCAAGTTAGCTTTTAAGTTATCTTGTGTTCTTGAAAACTCAGAAAAATAAAAGAAAGTCTAGCTTAACTTGAGTAAAAGCAAATGTAAGGGTATGTCATAACATCAGTCCTTTTATCGAAACAAACAGCTTATTGTAAGCAGCAGGTATTGTAAGAGCTTTAAGATCTCAAACAACCTAAGCACCTTAAACACAATGCTCTATTTTTTCTTTTTTGCAAGTAATGCTCAATGTTTCATATGTATGTATTTCTTCAAGAACCCCTAAATCAATACAGATGAAATATGCTATAAAAGACAATAATCTCTCATAGCATTATGCTAGAAATTATGTTATGTGTTATAGGTCATACTTCATGCTAGCTTTAGTATATCTGCTCTAAGTTGCTTTCCATGTTATAACTATACTGACCTGTACTCACCTTTACTTCAGGTTAGTACTTACACTTAGTTGCATGTTAGGTGCATATATACATTTTCTGCCTCTGGAGTCTGAACCCCAGAGTATGCTGAATGCTGAGGTGCAAGCTTAGTTCATGCAAATTAGGTGTGTTCTTGAGTCCATAACATACATAGCTAATCTACCTGACCTGCATTTTAGCTGAAATATGGAGCAGCAGAAAATTTAGCTGTTTATCAGCAACAAACAGGTTAACCACATGATAAGATTGGTGCTGTTGAAAAAAGTTGTGTTGTTGCAGTTTTAAATGGAGTTAACCTTTTACTTCTCAGGCCTGAGAATGAAACTAAAATTAGCTCATAATTCATAAACTTTTTCATTGTTGTTAACCCGCGCACTGCAGGGGGTTCGCGCCGAACACGAACTGCAGGGGGGGTTTGGTAGTGACACAACACAGGGCGGCCGTTGATTTACCCCAAGCGTGAGAATCTCACAAAAGCTAACGCCAAAAGCGTAAGCGACACAAACGCGGGAACAAAACGGCATCTAGAATATCTCTAGGGCAAAAGAAGCTCCTACCTCGCCAACACCGCCCAGTTAGCTTTTCTTGTACTAGGCACAATTTGAGGGTCACCAGTGGTCACCAAAGGTCAGATTTTCCCGGTGTTCCAGGACTCTTTTAGGGACTCTTTTAAATTCCCCTTGGCGCATGTTGACCATCGTTGTCGGCTGCCGCCAGAAACTCCGCCAATCACCATCATCAAGGACTCTTTTCCAGAAACCCGCCAATCTATCTCGGAAACCTATGATCAGCTAGGAGCAAACGATGTAGAAGAAGCAATCCGATAGCCATTGAAAGTGTTTGCTTAATCGCATGTATGTCCTCAATAAAGATTGATCTCAGATCAATAGTTTAGGCCTCAGAGGTTCATGCAAGGTCAAACATACTGTTTTTAGCAAAACAGTTTTTCGTGAATAGCATGTCACCTAAGAAAGATAGGGTAAAACATTTTGACGCCATCGTGTTTGTCTCATTGATGCGCTTTGAAACATATATACGGTGACCTGACAAGGTCAACTTCACAATTTGACCTCAGGTCAAGGTCATTTGGTGACCCAGGTAGGTCATGTTGCATATGGGGCAACGTGGCCAGACTAGTACGAAGCAATTATGTGTCAAAACTTAATCGTCTCTTATCTGCGTTTTCTATCGATTATTACGCAAATCATTGCTTAGATGACCTTCAGATGACCTCAGATGGACCTTATGAGATCACTGACCAACTAATTGCACCTTGATGATTATAATGGAGCGTAAGAATAGCATATTCTGAAAGAATAGCCTGATCCATATGCATAAAATTTTATGAAAGGAAACATTTGGTATGTTCCCCATTCATCTATAATGGGGAGGTCAGGAAATTGACCTGACCTTTTCTATTCTGTCACGCGATACGAACCAAAATCCGAGATATACGAAGTAGGTACTGATATTCGTATGAAATCCGTGCAGTTTCAACCAACTTTACGAAAAAAGACTGTCCGGTTTGGCACGAACTAAGCAACTATTTTTGAAGGTGATGGGTCAGCGTGACATGGACTTGTCCGACCTGGACCTGAGATGACCTCAAGTCAAACACTGTTTAAGCCCAAGAAGTGTGAAATAATTGATGCCCAAAGACCGAGGTTGTAAATGTCACCCGCGCCGGCCGCTGCGCGGCCGCCGTTTTTCCCGCTACTCCTGAAAAACCTGAGGGGGGGGCGGAAATCAACCCCCCCTGCAGTGCGCGGGTTAATGATAAAGCTTTTGCTGTCATTGCCACAAAAAAGATGTTCTTAAGAAATACCTGCTAAATATTACAATTTTTCTAGTTTTCATTGGTTTATTACCTTTCCACTCGTCCATCTGTATTTTATATCCATCAACACTCAGCCATGAAGAACATTTTGTATGTCACCTTTGCATTACACTTATGGAATCCCAATAATTCCCTGAAAACTCCAATCAGTTCAAACAGTGATCTAGTTACTAGTTGTGATTGGTTATACTTATTAGGTTTCCAATGACCACTGTGCTAATGTCTATGGGCTGTTCCAGCGCCCTCAACCTTAGATCTAGTTACTAGTTGTGATTGGTTATTAGGTTTCCAATGACCACTGTGCTAATGTGTATGGGCTGTTCCAGCGCCCTCAACCTTATCTGGTTGAGGCTTCATTTTCTCCCGATTGTTCCTGCACCTGAACTAAAATTGTTCGACCCTCCACCAACCTCAACCGCTTAAGAAAAGTCTCAATTGTTCTGCGAGCAGTTGAGGCCGGTGGAGGAAAGTTAGCGTTACGTGACGGCAGTTCTGGCGCTCTGTCGCGCATTTGTGACGCGCTGTCCATTCTATTTACATTGTAAATCTCCACCGTCCGTTCCTGTGCTTCGCTCCACTGCACCTCAGCCGTCGGGATGAAAACTTTTTCTGGTTGAGACTTGAGGGCGCTGGAACAGAACAGTGAACAAGCAAGGATTTTTGTATTGGGTCTGACTTGGGCATATAACTTTATATATAAAATGATGCCTTGGTATATCAATATGATCTGATTGGCATCAGATAGCTAAAATCTATAGCAATTTGCTTTCTGAAAAATATAATTTATGACGTTTGTAATACCTACTACAAGACGTATATGGTATGACAAAATAAAGCAAATATGTAGGACATTTATTATTTGGATAGCTGGCATTATGGGCATGATTGTCTTTTAAAATTATTTATAACATGCCAGGTATTCATTTTAGTGCCCAAATAAATAATGAAATTAAAGTATAAACTGCTTACAAATAAGTGTAAAGACTATTTTGATATATAACTCTGGCACTAAATTAATTACTTGGAAGGTTATTAATTATTTTTAACACATTTTTTTGACAATGTACACAATTTGAGCGGCTTGTGCTGCTTATCAGTCCTGGTGATGTAGGGTAAACTCCTCTTCATGCTCCAGCCCAATGGGAACCTACCTCTACTGGGGGAGAGAGGTGGCGGAAATGTCGGTAGGATAAAACTTGGTTCACTCATCACTATACACTGGTAGTTTTCAAAATACTTTCACCTTATCTTGACATACAATAAAACCAGCCTTCCTGCTCATAACCACGACCTAAAAGAGGGACTTTAGAGTGGTGTCACTCTAGTTAGAGGGTAAAGTTATGGAACTACGCGAACAATATCTGTCAGCTGCCCAGTGTCCAGTGTGTCACTTTGTCGATTGTCCAGTGTCCAGTGACATGTCACTGTAAGTCTGTCACCCAGTGAACAGACTGTCACTGCCAGTTCCTAGTGACCGAGTGTCATTGTCTGTCTTCAGGCCTGGTAGATCTAGAGGACGAGGAGATATTCGCCGGTCCGGAGCCGAGCCGCGGTGCCGAGCAGGCCGCCGGCGGTCCGCCGCCCGGTCCGCCGCCCGGTCTGCCGCCCGGTCTGCCGCCCGGACCGCCGCCGCCTATGAGGCCGCGCGGCGTCCACAAGCGGAGCCGCTACGACAGCTTCGGGGAGGCGTTCCGCTCCCGGCCCCCGCCACCCCCGCTGGTGCCTCCACCGGGGTACATCAAGACAGAGCAGGGGGCGGCCGCCGAAGACAGCCGGCCGGCCACGCCGCCCGCGCCGTCGGCACCGGCCGAGCCACAGCCAGGTGAGAAGAGCCGAGCTACACGACACGTCGACACTCGGGGCCGGCCGCCAGACAGACAGAAAATGTGATGTGTGTGTGTGTGTGTGTGTGTGTGTGATAAGCCCAGCTCGCTGGTTTATCCCCGTCTGACTGTAGGTGTGATAGAGATCGCACAGAGCTGACGTCACTGTATCGCTGCGAAGGATCGGTAAGGTGCACAGTGCACGCACTTGTGCACCTCGTCTCGAATCCGCGCTGTGGTTCGTTGGTATCCTTATATAACTGGAAGGCGTGCGTGATCGTGTATGGGGTTGCACGTTTTAGTCATTATTTGACATGCAGTCTGAGCTTTGCCCGACAGACAAGTTTCCCACAACTGCAGGAAAATCGTCACAGGCGCAACGCGTACAGACATGGACGATTTCCACCTGGATGTGATGGTGACAATGTTATGTAATGTAGTAACCAGCATCGGAATTTGGGTCATTTTTGACTTTTTGGGTCCAAATAATTTTACCCTCTTCATTTTTTCTTCTCGAATTCGCTGTCTTGTCACCTGATTCACTGACATTGTATTCAAAATATATATTTTATTTTTCTTCACAAGGATATGATATTTATTCCAAATCAGTAAATTATACTCTCCAAGTAGAATACTAAAAATATAATTTTCCTAACAATACAATTTTGTCATGCACCTATGGCTTTTACTCTCTGGGACCCGGTCATGAAACACAAATCTTGCACTGGTAGTAGTAACTGTCTGACATATGTTCAGTTCCTACCGATTTCGCGGAGCCGCCTGTCCTCTGGCCCCTTGCTTCCTCTCCGGTGATCTCTCCTTGTTTCCCCGAGTGTCCTCGTCTGGTGACGGACGACGGCACGTCGCCGCTTATCGTCTATCGCCTAATCTACGACCGCATCGCAACATATCGCGGCTACAGTGGCTCACCTGCCGGTTCCTCTGTCTGCGTGGACTGGACGACCGCGCCCCTGGTCCCTCGCTGCGCTGGTTGACCTGCTCCAGGAAACTAGACACTGCGGCCACTAGCGGTCCTCGTCTAGGTGACGAGTACCGATCGGAAAGCCGAACACCGCTGCCTGACCTGGGTCAGGCTCTCCAGGAAAACACCGCACTGCTACGCAGCTTGCGATTATACATTCCCTCGATAAGACGAGCCACTGGCGTCCTGCGGTCTGGTGACGGGACGGACGGACCGGATCGCTGGCCCTGGGATGAGCATCTCCAGGACACAGCACCTGCCAAGCCCGGGCTCACTGGTGGTTCCTGTCGTCTGGCTGACGCGAACGACGGACCGCGGTTCGCTGGCTGGACTTCTCCAGGAGCAACACTGGTTGGGCCACGGTGCCCTCGTCTACGGTGAAAACCGGACGACCACGACCAGTCGTCGCTGGCTCGAGGCTCTCCACGGCAGACAGCCACTGGTGGCCACTGGTGTCCCTGCGAGTCTGGGACGGGACGGACGGCACGGTCCGCTGGCTGCGGAGGTGCTCTCCGAGGAACAGGCTGACTCGGTGGTCACCTGGTGTCCTTGTGCACGTTCAGAACGCACGTTATCTGGTGACGGAGCGGACGCCCAGGTCCGCGGCTGCCCAGGCTCCCAGGACTACAGCACTTGTGCCAACGGTGGCCATCTGGGAATAAAGTCCTCCCGTCTTGCCCACGGGACGACGGGAGCCGAGTAACGCCTGGCCAAATGACGCATCTCGCGAGGAGCAACACACTGAATCAGCAAAGACCGTCTCACTGAAGCTCGCCTTGTGCTGGGTGACGGACGACGGCCGCTCCGCTGGCTGGAGGCTCGCTCCAGGCAACAGCTGACTGTCTCTCTCCGGACGCCTTCCTAGTCTCGTCTCGGTGACTGGACGACGGCTGCCGCGGTCAGGCGGCTGAAGCCCAGAAGCGGCCTCTTCCAGGAAACAGGCACGGGTCCTCGTCTGGTTGACGGACGACGGCCCCCCGCGGTGTCGCTGGGCTGGGAGGCTCTCCGCAGGACAGATCGACTTGGTTGGCCACGGTGAATTCCTCGTACTCAGGAGCTGCTACGGAACCGACGGCCTATATCTCAGGCTCACGCTGCCGCGTGCGAACTCCGCTGACCAGCACTGGTGGCCACTGGCTGTTCGCCCCGTCCGTGACGGACGACGGCCGGCTCGCTGAGCTCGGAGCGCTCTCCAGGGAACAGTGCAACTGGGTGTTCCTCGTCTGGGTTAACGGATCGAACGCCCCACGGTCGCTGACGTGGGATTGCGTCACTTATAGTAGACTTTAGTAAAAACCAAATCCGAGACAGACAATAAGCACTAATCACACGACAACGCGTGCGAGTGACAACACCTTCGAGAGTGTTTATTCCTCTCCTCGCGCACTGTGGAACAGTCGAATGACAAACAACGAACAGTATGCCCGAGGGGTCGACTATCGCCCTCGTGGAGCGACTGCACGACAACATCGCTTTGAGGAGACTACTCAGCACATCCATCCAGGTGAAACGCCTCTTGTGAGGTCCTCTCGCTCTTAACAGAGAGGTACGGAGTCTTCGGTGTGTGCGCGAACGTCACACGGCCTGGTGCGTCTCGTGTGGCCGTGAGTGGTATCTTTCCAGGATAAAACAGCAACGGTTTTGCTAAGACCCACTTATATTGCGTAGTCTGCGGCTCTAGGATGCCGGACGCCCCAACTGCACCAGCAAAGGTCCGCCTGGCAAATGATGGTGCATGGACCAACTCTCCATCCAGAGCGATCCCCGAGCGCTTACATAAAACGTGAGAGTGGGCGGCGACAACCCGCTCGGTACTTTGGTTGCCTCCTTTTGGCTTTTGATCGCACTGTGACTGTAAGCGGCTTCGCGGCCGCTTGGCTGGGAAGCTTGACTACTAAGAAGACAGCACTATTGCTCCGCAATATCCACACCTCGGGTGGTTGTCTGTTTGTACCTTCGCGTCTCGTGGCTTTGCCTCTGTTCTTCCATCTGGTGAAGCTATCGACGCGCGAGCCAAGAATCGGCGCAGCGCCACCCACGTTCCATGGGCGCAGTTGGAGATGGGCTCCACTCTCCTCACAGCGCACAACACTAAGGTGGAAACTGAGACTGACCATGACTCGAGTTCCACTCCTCGCCCCGCGTCCAGGACCTCTTGGACCTGCATACAGACGAGCCAGACGGGCGCCGGCTCTGCTATGAGCATGAGATAGGTCCTCTCCATGGCCAGCATTTCCCGCGTGGGCGGGTCTCAAGTCTAACGCCATGGCGGGCGGGTGGGGGTAGCGCGTGCCACCTCCTCTTATTTATTCTCTTATGACGAACCAATAAGCATGGCGTCATGTGACGAGCCGCGCATAACTGCGACGGGCAAGCGACATCGAAATGTCTCAATGAGACCCATCTTAAGCACGCGCAACATTTTTCAAATAAGGTCACATGTCAGGTCAAAGTCAGTTCAAACGTCAAATATATTGATAATCTGTCATGAACTCAAATATTTGAGTTTTTAGGACATACTTTCCATCCAAAGCCTTAGATTGTGACCATTATCGCACAAAGTGCTCACAAAGGTATGATGCATCTCCCGTTTAGTCAAAAGTGAAATTTATGCAAAAGTCAAGGTCAAGCAAAGGGCAAATCTATTGGCAAGAGGTCATGCGACACATGTTTTATAGGCTATCCTACACATATAATTCGATTGTAGAAGCCATTTGCTCACCTGACCCGATATAAGGTCAAGGTCAGGTCATACAAGTTTAAAACAGGAAATTGTTAAATATAAGGGCGCTTAATAGCCTCAATGAGCTTTAGCGTCCCCCCCCAAAAGCAATCACACACACGATAAATATAAATAAAAGCATAGATAACAGTAGACCTGACGGTAGACCTGACAGTAGACGGTGCTAAAATACACCTATGGTATAAACACTGACTATCTTAGAAGACTTTTATTATTGCACCGTTATTCCGTCAATATCGGAGATTGTTAGACGCTAGAAAATTATATAGCTGAACAGCGCAATCATTTCTGACCAATACCTATCAAAAATATTAATATTTAAAAATATAAAGGTTCAAGTAACAGCTTTATCAAAACGCTGTATCACCAATTTCGGTCGGCATAATTTACGTCGGCAAAACTTTCATTAGCGTTACAGCAATGAATTTTCGGCCCCATACGGCAGTGGCTTGACTTTCGTGTCAAATCCAGGTCTACTGTTATCTATGATAAAAGGCATGTTTAAAATCAGTTTTGTCTCAGAAATACAGCGGTGCCGTTTACTTTTGTGTCTGGTCAAAAAAGCCCAAAAACGTACTTCCCAAAAGTACGTCATGAATCACTTGTTTAGGCAGCCATCAGCCATTCAGAAATATAGATATTGCTTTGAAATTTTGTTTGGGTGTTGTATTTTTGTGATTCTCTTACATATATTCCGTTTTTTTGAAAATATTATTATAAATTGTTTATTATGAAGAGATTCCTTTTTGGGGTAAAAAAACACAATTTTAACAAGAAACAAACACAAAATATTATATCCCTTGTCGTTTCCTGTCTTTTGAAGTGTTTTTATTGCATTTTGCTTTATGAATGGCTTTTTGCAGCCTGTTAGAGTTGACCTGATATTTGCGTTAAAGTCGTGTGTAGTGACTAGTAGAAGTGACGTCACTAAATTTGATATAACTCGAAAGAAATTCGACGATTTTTTGCACCGAAGATGTCAACTTGATGTGGGGGAAGGTACATTAAGTTTTGCGTTGGTAGCGCTATTCGCTTTTTATCTATTGCGAAAATCCCTGATGGGGGGACATTCCCCCCTCCCAGCCATTGGCGGGTTTAATGCCCTGAACACTGAGCAGACTGTGGACACTGAACCAGCCGTGCTGACCCGCCTCTCTCTCTCTCCCCGTCCGTGTTCCACAGGACCGTCGGGCGCGGCAGACTGTGGGTCACTTACCAGCCGTGCTGACCCGCCTCTCTCTCTCTCTCTCTCCCCGTCCGTGCTCAACAGGACCGTCGGGCGCGGCAGACCTGTGGCACTGTACAGCCGTGCTGACCCGCCTTCTCTCTCTCTCCCGTCGTTACCACAGGCCGTCTGGGCGCGGGGCAGGACTGTGGGCACTGTACCACCCAGTGCTGACCCGCCTCTCTCTCTCTCCCTGTCCGTGCTCCACAGGACCGTCGGGCGCGGCAGACTGTGGACACTGAACCAGCCGTGCTGACCCGCCTCTCTCTCTCTCTCTCCCCGTCCGTGTTCCACAGGACCGTCGGGCGCGGCAGACTGTGGGCACTGTACCAGCCGTGCTGACCCGCCTCTCTCTCTCTCTCTCTCCCCGTCCGTGCTCCACAGGACCGTCGGGCGCGGCAGACTGTGGACACTGTACCAGCCGTGCTGACCCGCCTCTCTCTCTCTCCCCGTCCGTGTTCCACAGGACCGTCGGGCGCGGCAGACTGTGGGGCACTGTACCACAGCCCTGCTGCCCGCTCTCTCTTCTCTCTCTTCCCCGTCCGTGTTCCACAGGAACCGTCGCGCCGCGCAGACGTGGCCTGTTACAGCCGTGCTGACCCGCCTCTCTCTCTCTCCCGTCCGTGTATCCACAGACCGTCGGGCGCTGGCAGACTGTGGGCCACTCTACCCAGCCGTGCTGACCCGGCCTCTCTCTCTCTCTCCTCTCCCCGTCCAGCTCACAGGACGCGTCGGGCGCGGCAGGACTGTGGGCACGGTACCAGCCAGTGCTGACCCGACCTCTCTTCTCTCTCTCTCTCCCCGTCCGTGCTCCACAGGACCGTCGGGCGGCAGACTGTGGGCACTGTACCCAGCCGTGCTGACCGCCTTCTCTCTCTCTCCCTCTTTCCTTTCCCCCCCCCCCCGGTTTTTTTCCCCCGTGCTCCACAGGACCGCGCCGCGCGGCAGGACTGTCGGGCACATGTACCAGCCGTGCTGACCCGCCTCTCTCTTCTCCCCGTCTGTTCCACAGGACGTTCCGGGACGCGGCAGATGTGGCACTTGTACCAGCCGTGCTGGACCCGCCTTCTCTCTCTCTCTCTCTCCCCGTCCGCTGCTCCACAGGACCGTCGGCGCGGCAGACTGTGGACACTGAACAGCCGTGCTGACCCGCCTCTCTCTCTCTCCCCGTCCGTTTCCACGGACCGATCCGGGCGCGGCAGCATGTGCGCACTGTTACCAGCCCGGCTGACCCGCCTCTCTCTCTCCTCTCTCCCCGCGTCCAGTCGCTCACAGGACCGCGGGCGCGGCAGACTGTGGACACTGTACCAGCCGTTGCTGACCGCCTCTCTCTCTCTCCCCGTCCGTGTTCCACAGGACCGTCGGGCGCGGCAGACTGTAGGCACTGTACCAGCCGTGCTGACCCGCCTCTCTCTCTCTCTCTCTCCCCGTCCGTGTTCCACAGGACCGTCGGGCGCGGCCAGCTCCTCCTCCGACTGGGCGCGCCCCTCCGCCGCCGACGACGCTCCGTTGGCACCGGAGCTGCAGCTGGACTGGTGCTCGGACGAGTCGGACGACTCTGCCGACGACGATGATTGCCAGATCGAGTGTGTCCGGCCGCCGCCCAGGGTGAGTGCGTCCTGCCGGCCTGCGCCGCGCCCTGTAGGCAGCGCCTGTCGGGTCCTGCCAAACCACGTCCTGTGGCTGAGGACAGCGCGCCGAGTTACCTGCTGATATTACTGTGTAGCGGCTGCAGGGGCTGCTGCAGGACGCGCTGGTTAATCACGTGCAGAGGCGCTGATTTATTTGTATATATGTGTTGTATTTGTATACACCTCGCATATTGTCCCACTTATGAGGACTTAGGCACGACGTTGTCCCGCTTTGATTTGTGTCGCATTTCAGAGCCATTGGTGTTTGATGAAGCCCTGTGCGCTACTTCATCGACTCCCAATGCATGGCGATATTCATATTGGTTCCGGCACGCGTCGGTTCATGTATTTAGCGTATATTTGACTAGAATATGTCATCCAGCCGCTGTCCTGCCTCTAGCCGGTGAGGCCGGTAACTTCTCTGCCGGTGCGGCGTCCGGCCGGTAACTTCTCTGCCGGTGCGGCGTCCGGCCGGCGCACTATGGGACGGATTGCCTTCAAAATGACTCTTAATTCAGTTTAAGATACAACTGCGATTATTTTATGGTTACAGGATGTCATCCGGAAGAGGCAGTGTCCCTTTAACATGGCAACCACTGTGACTCAACTAATCCTAAATCTCTCGCGATAGCCTTGGATGGGTCGAACCAAAGACGGAACGGCCTTATCACATGTGTTAGCCGCACCAGCCGGCCGGTAAACGCTAATTTCAAACTAACATATCTCACAGAGACGCAAAGAGACGCAAAATATGTCTTTTGCAACACTTTGACATGATGTTTCCGTGATCGTCATGACAAAAACTTGGCGACGACTGGCTGCAGTTTTTTTGTAGTCTTAGATATAAATGAGAATATGAAATAACATGAATCAGTATTGTAAGCGATATTTCAAGTGCTTCTAAAGGGCCTACATAAATAGTTATACAATTTGGTTAAGGGTGTATGTGTAAGCTGAAAGACCCACGTTTACGTTGGTATACAGGGTGGGCCAGAAATAAGTACATTCATGATTTGTTCTATATAATGTTTATTTCCATACGCACAGTCAATAATGAGCTATAATTATGCTCATACATGAATGGCAAAACTCATCAACACAGTCAAGTCAGTAAAGTTGAATCTGACAGCTTCCTTCAGGCACTTTAGAGGTGCTCCACATGGCAGCGCGGCGGCTCCTTACCAACGGCAGGCTGACTCCTTCAGGTGGCATGGCCCTGTCGACGTATCGCAGGCACGCGGCCACCTCTTCAACGATGGGATCTTTAGTTCATCAGTCGGTCGATGGCTTTCCTGCATACACCCTATCTCAGCACCCCCACATGAAAAAGTTCCAGGGGTTTAAGATCGGGAGAGCGAGGGCCCACGGACGGCCGTCTTCAGTGCTGATGTGTCGAATCGCGGAAAGTGACATATGTAAGCCAGTCAGAGACTCCCGAGCAGTCTGTGTGTTGCGCGCCCCGTCTTGTTGAAGCCACTCTGGTTGCAGTTCACGGGCCTCCCCTGAAGCTTCCCTCCAGAACGGGTTCAGCGCTGTGTTGACGTAGCGCGTCGAGTTGATGGTGGCCGCCACTCCGTTCTCATCTTCAAAAAAGAAAGGGCCGATGGTCTCCCCGCCTTTTCGCATGGCCAGCCATACTGTGACCTTCTTGGAATAAAGAGGTCGACCAAGCACCTCATCTGGTCGCTCTGTGCCCCAGTGTATGGCGTTGTTGGAGTTGACGTAGCCTTCTAGCCAGAAGTGTGCCTCATCACTGAACCACAGCTTTTCAAAGACCTCCGGGTTCTGGGCGAACCATTCAGCCATAGTCACCCGACGCTCCAAGTCACATGGCGATAGCTTATGACGGATTGAAAGATGATGAGTCCCACGGATGATACGGATGTAGTCCCAGATTTCCCTGCATGATTCTTCGCAGAGTCGTCCTACTCAGATTCAGCGACTGGGATCGATGCCGGGTGACCGTTTGAGGGCTCTGTTGGGACAGAGGCTGACACCGTTGGACTTGGCTTCCTGCATGGTGGTTCGTGATCGTCCTGGTGTTTCTTTTTCCAACTGACCCAAGTTCAGCGAAAGTTGCTGACCATTGATGAATCAGCTTGCAATCCAGGAGTAGTCTGAGTTTTCGATGGTTTAAACTTGATTTTTTTAGGGTTAGTCGCCTGGTCGTCTAAGAGATTTAGTCAAAAAATGCTAGGTTCTCAACACCAAAAATGCTTTCTCCTTGTGGACCAAGTTGCTTTGAACGAGTTTTGTGGCATCTGTCTTGCATCTGTTCTTGCCACATTATGTTGTATCCGTGTGCAAAAATATTAATGCAGCACGAGCCGTTTAAGTGCACGAGGCGAAAATAGCAATGTACTTATTTCTGGCCCACCCTGTACTTAGTTTCAACATAGGAGGATAAATTGTGCGCTAAATGAATGATAAAGTTAAGGTAGTTCACTCGGCTACTCCAAGTGCGCACGCTGCTTGGGCGACGTTGTCTGACTTTAAGACATTTTTTGTCAAATAGCAACAGTTGAACGCCAAAACAAATGCTACCACTCGATGCGCCGGTCAATTCTGCACATAAGTCTGTCTCTATCGTCTTCAAAATTGAAGTTTCATTTTTCGAATTAAGAGGCATTTTGAAGGCAATCCGTGCCATAGTGCGGCGGTGACTGTGTCTGACCAACGTCTCTCTGCCGGCAGGCGGGTCCTGTGGAGGTGGTGGACCTGACGGCCGAGGTGGAGCCGATGGAGGTGGGCGGTGCCGAGGCGGCCGTCTCCTCCCCTGCTCCGCCGCCTCTGACGCGACCCTCCTGTAAACGGGCCGCCGCCGCCGACCAGCCGGAGCGCCGCGCCGCCGCCGCCACCGCTGCCGCCTCCGCCGCTGCTGCTGCTGCTCCCGCTGCTGCTGCTGCTGCTGCCACTGCGGCTGTGTCGGCCACGTCAGCTGCTCCACCAGCTGCTGCACCAGTGGCCGCCGCTGCTGCTGCTGCTGCTGCCGTCATTAATGCTGAAGAGGACCGCAGGTGGGTGGCGGGCCACTGGCCGCACAGCAGGCGCCCTCTGCTGTGTCCGTGTCACCCTGGCGACTCGGCAGGTGGGGGGGGGGGGTGTTAAAACCAGGTTGAATGGAAGAGCTGGAGGGGCAGTTCCCGGTGGTCGTTATCTCAGCGTGGCTCTGGAACCGTTACTTTGTGTGAAAGCATGCGGCGGAATGCCATTGAAGTGTTAGCATTTCAGAAGCCGATTTTCAGAGCAAGCTTGGTTGTAAGCGTTTGACTGCTACCTGGAGGTAGCTGATATGGGTCCTCCTGCGGACTAGCCTCGCCATGGGCCATCATTTAGCTCCTTGGCTCTTTTTGCGTCGGGTGGCTGTGGTGGGGGCGGGGGGGGGGGCAGTCATAATCTCAGCAGTTGCAGTGCGCACAACCGAAGTAGTGGATGTGCCATTAAAGCCCAATTACATCGCCCTGATCTGACCTCCAACAGGAGCACGTCCGCCCGTACGGAGCCGGTGGTGGTGCGGCGGGGCTGGCCGTGCCCGGTGCGCCACCCCGCCCGGCCTGCCGGCGACACCGACAACCGGCCGCCGCCGGCCGCCCACGCCGGCCACAGCGCCGCCCACGCCGCCCACAGCGTCGCCCACAGCACCGCCGCCGCCGGTCCCAACCGGCCGCTCGCCGCCCACTCGGCCCACAGCGGTGGTGGCGGCGGCCGCCCACAGCGCCGCTCGGCCGCCTTCCACGGCTGCGGTCACGCGGCCGGGGTGCAGCGGCCCCGCCCGGCAGCTGCGCTGGTGCCGGCCGGTGTGCCGTGCCCCGCTCACCGCGCAGGTCAGTCGCAGTCACCAGCTGTGCCGGCAACGGGGGGTGTTGCGCTGATTTTGGTGACACGTCACTGCGTTGTCACTGTATAACGTGCTTCTACGTAGTGTTTCTTCTTTTTCTAGCAGTCCCCGAATGTGCAAATTACCGCCCTTGTTGATAGTGTAGGCAACAACACCCATTTTCTTTTATATCAGTAACCTACCTTTATTTTACATTGCAATGGGTTTGGCTATCTGCATCAGCTTTACTGATATGAAGCTGGTTACGGTAAGCGTTAGCCACGGAGTGTGGCGCCTTACTGAACATGATGTCGTTCCGTGTCGCGAGCAGTGTGCTGTGTGGTGTCTCCTGCTCGCTGTGACGTGTGTTGTGTATACCGTCTCGCCCCAGGCGCTCGCGTCGTGCCGGCCGACCAGTACCAGCTGTTCACCCCGGCGGCGTCTCCGTACCCGCACCTCTACTACCGGGCCCATCTGCCCCCGTCGCCGCCGCCGCCGCCCCCGCCGCCGCCCGTGCTCGAGCCAGGCTCGGTCAACCCGCGCCACTATCGCCTCTGGCAGCAGCAGCAGCGTATGACGGAGGCACTGAGGGCCCAGATGGACCTGCACACCAGGTACGGCGCCGCTGACCCCTCCGATTAGGCTGGTCAACCAACAGCCGGGTCTGGCCTGTCTGCCACCAGCTGAGGCTAGTCAGATCTACCGTGCGGGGGTCGTCCCGTGATCGGTCACTGGAACTCGAGGTGTATACACTGAGCTGCTGGAGGTATTGCCAGACAGGGTAGCGCTGTGTATTATGGAGTGGTCGTTGCCCACGGTCAGCTGACCCTGTTCACTCCGACTGCCATGTTGTACTGTGCTGGGCTGTCTGTTAACTGTTCTATCCTGTGGGCAGAGGAGTGTCGTTTGTGCTGTGTGACCGTGTGTGACAGCCAATATGACGTAGGCGTGTCCTCTGACGGTGCACCTGCTGTCTGTCCTCTGACGGTGCACCTGCTGTCTGTCCTGTGACGGTGCACCTGCTGTCTGTCCTCTGACGGTGCACCTGCTGTCTGTCCTCTGACGAGCACCTGCTGTTGTCCTCTCGACGGCTTCACCTGCTGTCTGTCCTCTGACGGTGCACCTGCTGTCTGTCCTCTGACGGTGCACCTGCTGTCTGTCGGCAGGATGCGGGGTCGCTCGGCCGGCGCCGGCGCCGGTCTGGCCGCCGCCCACGAGTCGGGCGGAGCGTCGTCCCGCCGCGCGCCGCCGCCGCCCTCCTGCCCGTACGCGGCGCCGGTGGTCCACTCGCACGCGCACACGGCGCCCATGCTGTACCGCTGGCCGCCGGCTGAGCCGGAGCAGGAGCCGACAGCGGGCGGCGGCGGCGGCCGGCTGACAGAGCCGGCCGCTGGCGAGACGGGACCGCTGCCGGACTGCAGCGGTCCGCCGCCATCACACCCGGCCGCCGGTCACCTGCCGTCGCTGCAGGCTACACCGGCCGGCATACCGGGCTACCCGGCCTATGTGCTGCCCACCTACATCAGGTGAGAAATGTCGGCCACCTCCTACATCAGGCCGGGGAATAGTCTGACGGCGGGCTGCCGACAGGCGAACCATGCAGGCCACCAGCAGCTCAGTACGAACTGGTAACTTAACAGCTGCTCAGTCTTATTTCGTTAATGTGATATTTTGATTTGCTCTCCAATATTTAAACAGGCTGCCAGTCGGCTGAAATACACATGGTCGTCGTTACCGTTTGGTGAACTGTCTGTCTTTGTACTGCACCAGTTGCAGTGGCCTGGCTGCTGCAGAACTCTGTGACTGCTGCGTGTGACCTGACCTCACCTGACCTCACCTGACCTCACCTGACCTCACCTGACCTCACCTGACCTCACCTACCTCACCTGACCTCACCTGACCTCACCTGACCTCACCTGACCTCACCTTGACCTCACCTTGACCTCACCTGACCTACCCTGAACCTCACTACCTCAACACTGACCTCACCTGACCTCACCTGATCCGCACCTGACCCACCTGACCTCACCTGACCTCACCTGACCTCACCTGACCTCACCTGACCTCACCTGACCTCACCCGACCTCACTGTGTGCCCCGCAGCGCGGAGGCGGCGGCGATGCACCAGCACAACCCGTACCACCCACCAGCGGCGCACGTCCAGCCGATGGGCTTCCACGGTCTGCACATCTCGATCTCGCCGATGCCGGCCGGGCAGCTGCTGCTGCCGCCACCGCAGGCCCTGCCGCGCCCCTCGCTGTCGCCGGCGCACATAGACGAGCACTACCTCTACCTGATGTCGCAGCTGGAGTCTGCCCGGCACGGTGGGGCGCAGCGCGGCGCCACGCGCACCCAGATCGAGCGCAACACACTGCCGCATAGATATAAGGTGAGGGATGGGTGGTGACGCACTGGTTAGCGGTTAGAAGTGGTGCTGGCTGGCGGAATCCGGCAACGACTCAGGTGGGTTTGGGTCGTCATTGCTTAACCGAAGATCTGCTGTGGGCGGCATGGTACTAGTCTAATTTTCAGTACATATTTCCAATTTATGCTGTGGCGTTTGGCTGAGACCTTAAACCGTGATTGGATTCTGGCTGTAGAAAACGCAAGTACGAAATGTGATTGTTGTCGCTGCCCCAGCAGTCTTGGCCTTTGGAGCTTTGGAGAAACGGCAGTGGCCAAGACTGGCCGTTTCAATGGCGAACTGGTGATTCACGTCCGAGCACCTTAAAACCCTGTGAATAGATCTGGGCTTGCTAGAAGTAATGAACGGCAAGTGACGAAAAATGGTCTTATTTGTTTCGTGCCCCACAGTCGTGGCCTAAATAGTCACTAGGAGAACGGACAAGATAGCCACAGACTGGCACGATATTCAACGTGCGATATACTGTAGTCTCCGACGTCCCGGACGGCCTAGCGGTGACGCTGCTCTTTGTCCTGTTCCGCAGCACCAGAAGTCCAGGGGTCGAATTCCGGAGATTACACTATGAGAAATCTCCCATTCTGTCTCTCCGAGTTCGCGGTGAGGTAGTCTTCGAAGTCGTTCAGGTATACTGTATCGGAGTACGTGCTTACTGTACCGTCCAAGTTGAATCATGCATTGCAAACGGGCTGCCCAGTCATGTCTCGTCGACCAAATCGTGTTCTCACAAAATAGTAGACATAGCGCCAAGTTTTCGCCTCACACTTGCATCGTTGATTTATTTCGTGGATAAATTGTGAATCTTTCTCGGACAAGTTGTCAGGCATTTAGCGCTGTAGTCATCAAAAGGAGGTACCCGACATCTTGCAAGAGTGCACCGTTTTGCTCCACACAGGCGTATAGGGCACAAGTTCTATAACGATCTATATCATTATTAGACAGGGTTACATGCACAAAATAGGGATATAGCACAAGTTTTACAATACAATCTCAGAGGGAGTAGTGGCCTACTTTCTCTCTGAACATGTGATCAAACAGTATATTTCTCTTACGGTCTAGAAGTGCTATTGCATTTTGGATTACCTGGTTACAACGTATTAACGAACAATATCACGTTCGGGGAGCCTTCACAATTTTAGTCTGAAATTTTTACTTTATTCTGTTTTGCTTTGTTGTGTTCTCCAAACTCCATAAAAGATCGTCACTATTAACAGAGTAGACGAAGTTGTTAACCTATAATGGCGCACTAAGACGATAAACAAAACGCTTTATGAGCAATGTATAGGGTTGTTTACATGATCGGAATCATGTGTCGGCAGCTGTATAATGAGTGCTACAACGAGTTGTTTTCTATGGCCAAGAGCTAACAATTGTATTGCTAGCGTTGAAATTTAAAGCCAATGCTTCTAGTTAAGCAGAAGCTCTCTGGCGGACCAATCGACAATTAAAACTGTCCAGTATGTAGATGGCGACTTGAAATATCTTCAGCAACTAAAGTGAAATCTGGGAAAGATGAAGAATACTAATGGCCTAAATATCAGAAGAATGAAAATTCTGCTTCTACAGACTAGCTGCCAACCCCGCAACCTACTACACGAATGGACCATGAGTAGGCATTACTGCCTTACAGTTGATATAGAATCTGTCTTTGATAACCATTATGGTGGCCACACGATCATCTCCGATGCAGATAGGGTGTTATACATTGATTCGATCTGAGCAGTATCAGTGACATAAGGACAACCCAGATCATCTAGGCTGCCTTAAAACTGGGTTGAAGCGAATTGGGCGAGAGACAGAAGGCACAGTAAGCATGGGATACGAAACTTTCCAGGCATTAAGGTGGTCACCCTGACAGGCAATTTCAATGTATTATGTGACCGCGACATCGTGACCACCATGCTCTTGCGCGGCGTTTTCGTGTAACTAAACGGCATTCCGCGAGTTGTTCCTGATGAACGCTGGGAGACGAGTATTATCAGCAAATATCTATTTCTCTTATGAAGCAAGCTGGTTACATCACTGAGTGCAAATCCCCACAGACTTCTTTCTGTGTGCTGAAAGAGGGATGGCAGATCCATAGGCGCAAGTCGTTCGAGTAGGCATCTTTCTATGTATATGGAGGACAAGGCGGGTGACTCGCGCTGGCCTTCTCTTACATAATTTTGTATGCTCGATTTAGGCCTATATAATATTCCCGAATTCGAGTGGGGTCGAAACTAGTGATTTGGGTTAAGGAGAGAAAAGGCGTTCCGGTGTCCATAGTGGAAAGGAACGGCATAATCCCCCAGAGATCTGATTTTAAGCTTTCGCCGCAATGATGAGCAGCCGGTTGAGTCTTTATAAACTTAAGGCGTCAGTATCCAGGTGGATTCCCCAAGTCTCTTTCAGATGCTGCAGCGTTCACAGCGAAGTTGCCTCCTCGCCATAAAGTGCTTTTATGCGGTTTTGAAGTGCATTCTTCCGCCTCGCGCGAGTCCTGTAAGTTTGCGAGAATTTAACGACTTTCTCCGCGCTGAAGGTAGTGGTTCCAACGGAGGAATCCGACCATCACGGCTCTGACCAGATCGTCCTGGAAGATTTATTCGCGCTCTCAGGTGGCCGCGCTACCCCGCCGCGATCATTGTGGCTGTCATTCGACTGCGCCGACAACTCCAGCTTTTTCACGCCTGACTTATCGCACTTGTCCCCGATGACAATCGGGCGCAGTCTGCAGCTTGAGTAATGTATATTTTAGCAATAGCCTAATCAGCGCGAGTGTCTTGGCAAAAGACAGCGTTCTCTTGCGCAGCGACTCCTGCTGTCGGTAGACCTCAGACTCCGACGTGATGAGTGACTAGTCAGTCTAGTCCGACTCTATGACCAGTCTGCAGAAACAGAAGCTCTTGTGCTCTATCATTACTTATTGATAACATGGCGCAAAATCTCCATGGTCCTAGGTTAGGTTTGTCCCCCCTTTCGTTATATGATGTATTGAACTCAGTTAATCAACATTGAGCCCACGTTCGAGTTTCCCATGATTTTGGTTCTCGCTATGCGCCTGTAAACTTAATGGAATGTGTCTTGTTTCGATCACCAGCTTTAATGTCTTGATTTCAAGATGGGCGAACTGTATCTAGGAATAAACTGAATCTTAACTCTATGGAATTATACGACGTCCCGAGCACCACCACCCTCGTTGAGCTTCATTGTCTCTTCTCTTCGATGCCCTGATACGTGCCGCCCCTCGAGTTGCGATGTATGCCTTTCAGACGCGCTGGTTACTTGGGATCGGGCTGGGATCATTGCATCCGCTGTCTAACCAAGCACTAAATTCGTACAAATCGGCGAGTAAGGATGAAGACCTTAGTTAGTTCGCGCTCCCTCAGGGCGGTCAGGAACCCAGATTCTCAGTATGCTGCTGTCTCATGGCCCCCTCTCTACCAACCGACGTGTCTTGTAGAGCGTCGGCTACACAGTTGAGATCTAATCCGTAGGGCCTTCCCCCTTCTCCAGTGCGAAGGACGCTAGATCTGGGGTTACTGTAGAGCTAGCGCCGGAGTTCTGGCCGATGGCGCCAGAGTGTGAGAAGACGATGGAGACCTGCCTACCAAGTCTTCCGAGTGCCTCGTTTTGTTGATGTGCGCGTGGGCCGGCGCGTCCTTGCTCACTGGCGAGCTACTGGTGGGAACTTGTGAGTGGCTGTGCGTGATTCAGGCCTGTGGTTCGGGGGCTCGTGACGATCGCCCAATGTCAGGGAGACAGAACCATCGGGTCCCTGAGCGCAGAGGCTAGCCCTGAGACGGGGGAGAAGCTGGTCAGACGGTCGACTGGCGCACTCCCGCGTCTTGTCGAGAGACCGGAGCAAGGCCGGCTGGAAGGACACATGGCGTGGGGTCGCTCCGTGCCTCGCGAGGCCTGCATGGTCCGGGAACCTGGGCGAGTCTATTGGAGAGGTACCCGTCTGCGATTGCTCGCGGGGAGTTTGGTAGGCGGAGCCGGAGCTCGCACGCGGCGTCATTGGGGCCCCGAGATGAAGGGGTCCGGCATAAGGGGTACTATTTTTGGAGAGTCTTGCTCCTCGTGCTTGTCTAGCCGAATGGAGAAGGCGAGCTGCTACGGACGCCTTGGTCGAGCGGGTTCTGGGCCCTGGGTCACGGAAGGCGAAGTCCTATTGTCGAGTGGCCCTCTGTGGCCAAGGGCTCGAAGGGAGGCTGGCTGTTGGACGCTGGCTTAGCGCGCCAGGCAGTCTGTGTTCGTCGGACATATGGTCCAGACGGTGAGCATATGAGAGTGTCCACTGGATTTGCATATCCGCAATGGATCCAGTGGAGTCTGGAGTGCTCTTCTGGACTCCTGCCGCAGGGGCGCGTCTCCGGTCGTAGGTCTGGACTTCCACGTTATATGGTCCAATCTGATAGGGCATTCACGGAGCCAAACTGGGCTCATTTGTTTTGAGCGAGACAGAGGGGACGACGAGCTAAGTGAGACTCGCTAATGGTCATCTGGGGGTCAAACATCTTGGCTTTCGGTTCCGTTATACAAGATGTGGGTTACATAAGCGTGTATTTATGACACCAGTTCTATGTGACTGGTGTTAGAAGGAGAGCTTAGTACAGCGCGACTGGGCCCACCTGCAGTCCGAGATCATTGGTTTCAGTCTTATAATTTTTGAGTCTGCCCTCGTGACTCTTCTAGCCGCAATATACACGGAAAATCAAAAAGGAGAATAGCGTGGGCAGGTCGAAGCGGCAGGGCTTGTCACATCCGCGATTTCTCAATAACAACGTTGCCCTCAAAATGTTTAGTTTGTTCCGGACATACTAACCTAATAGTTATTTCATGATTTACTTGGCGTGACTGATTCCAAGTATATATTAGCGGAAAAGTAGAGCTGACGGCCGCCGGTGGCGTCGCTGGTGAGTCTTGTGACTGCAGACGGCGGCGGCTGTCTGGGGAGCTTTGTGGCACTGAGCTGACGATGTTCACGGCGCCTCACAGTGGCAGCTCCAGCGCTGGGCACAGCCACGGCGATGACGTGTGGCGCCTCACACTGGCAGCTCCAGCGCCGGGCACAGCCACGGCGATGACGTGTGGCGCCTCACAGTGGCAGCTCCATCGCTGGGCACAGCCACGGCGATGACGTGTGTAGCCGAGAGGAGTGAGAGGTGCGCCCTCTGTGCTCTGCTCCCCACGCTCACCCAAACCTCGGACCCTAGCACGGTCAACCAACGCTGCATTTGATGCCTGATAGGGGCCGGTGTGTATTAAATGATCATGGTAATCAATGTAATTCTGTTTTAATTTTGTGTTAATGCCTTTAGCGCTTCTACCGTGTCCGATCTGAGGAATGTTTATCTGATCTGAGTGGCAGGGATCAGCTGGTTATATTAGTTTGTGTGTTGACATTGTATGCGAAACTGTGAACATGCATCGATTATGCCTGGTGGCATGTCCCATAGGGTCTGCTCTGCTTCCTTTGCACTGTATGGCGCGTGCGACCGGCTCATTAAAGACCAGCTCCCTCGATGAAATGGGCAATTTTCCGTTTTCGAAGCGGATAACACCGTAGCAGGCGCACTTTGTTTTAATCCAGCCACATATCCCGTCGTGTTAGGCGATATACATCCGAATGGGCGGCCCGAATAGGCGATATACACTTATTCTCGGGGTCAGCCCGATGTACGGTAACCCCAGCGGCAGACATCGCCGTGTCGCTCCGCTGCCCGGCCGGAGCGAACAGGCCGTCCGGAGAGCGATCTATGCGTGCAGGTCCTGTGTAGCACCATAGCGGTGCTTGGTGGAGGAAGGCGTCTGTCTCTGAGACACCGTGGTTGCTCACTGCGTGGCTTTGACCGATGTGCGCTGCGGTCTGTCTGCGCGCGCGCGCTGTGCATGCTTAACTGGCTGGTCTGTCGGACGGATCTGCACAGGGTGATTCTGTGTCTCTGTCTGTCTTGCGCGGCAGGAGTGTGGACGATAGTGTGTCTCTGTCAAACTATGATACCGCACGCCTCCAATAAAATATACGATACATCGTTGTACAGAGTTTAAGCCATGGTTTAGAGGAAGAGTTTGGCTGCAGTGGAGCTAGGCCGCTGACAGGACAGGAAAGGAGAGGCGGGCGTCCCTCCACCGACCAATCGACCAGGCCGTCTCACTGCCGTCGGCCAGTGCCGTGGTATTTACAGCGACCATGCGGAAACAGGAAATGCCCAGTTCTGCTGATCGCACACACTCCCTATTGCCTTTACCAGCAATGCTGTCCCCGTCATCCTGCCCAGGAGATTCGGTTGAACCGCGGTTGACCGATTCGACCCGGGCTTGTTTCGGCTCTCAGCCGACCTACCAGCCACCTCGACCGACCCTTTGTAAAAGTTAACGGTGTCCGTCCACCCAGACTGGTGCGAATCTCGCCAGCGACCTGCGCCACACCGCCGACTGGCCGAAAACCCGTCTCTGTTTGACATTGGACTCCGTTAGGTCTGTGTTGCACAGGAAGGGGATGCCGGTCGGTGACTCACTGGGGTGCAGGGGTATGTCGTCCCGGGTTTCTGCCGCGGTCCTGGCCGCTGGGGCGATCGATCGATCCGTCGCCTTTCAGTCTGTCTCCGGTGTGTCCGCGGTGTCGGGCGTGGCTGTTGGTCCTCACAGCTCCTCGTTGGCTGGCAGTTTGCGGTGGGGGCGGCCTTGGCTGGCACAGCTCGGACCAGCCGGTGTCGTGCTCAGTCGCGGCCTTCGGCGGCGCCGCGGGTAGTGTCAGCAGCGGCCGCTGTGGCGCCACCGTCGCGGTACGGTGCAGAGCGGCCTGCGAGGCCACTGGTGCGCGAGGCGTCAGCTGTGGCGGAGTGTCGGCCGGCCGTCCCGGCTGCGAGCGACACGTGCCGCCCTCTCCGCTGACCTGACCTGACCCGGCAACGGCACAGTGGCCAGCCGGTCAGACGCTCTGTTGAGGTCAGACGCGCCGGCGCGGCTATCCTGAGGTCACAACAAGCGTGTCCAGGTCAGAGTCTGAGATTTAGAGGTCGGAGGGTGTGCGTCAGGTGTCGTGAGGTCAAAGTGAGTGCCAGGCTGGTCGAGTGTCGACTGCGGTGCGTGGAGCTCGGCTTTGGGGAGGAGAGCACGAGCTGGATCTCTCAACGGATCTGAACCCTGCTGGTTTGGATTCAAGGAACACTTGCGAATCAGCTCTGAAGTGTTGGAAATACCACAAGAAGCACAAGCGGTGCTGCACAGCCGACAAGGCCGCAGGGTTCTCTTCGTCAGTCCGTGGCGGAGGGCAAGGGTGAGCCGGCGGTCGGCGGTCCAAGCGGCGACCTTGGACGGCGCGCGGAAGTCGCTCTGTACGGGTTCACTGCCGGGTCACAGGGTCGCGATGGCGCTGCGTCAGGGCCGCCGGGAGGACGTGGAGCGCGCCTCCTACTACGTCTGGTTCCTCGGCGCGGAGGAGAGCCGGGGCCTGCGCGGTCGGCAGTACGTCAGCCCGGTGGTGGCCGACCTCGTGCGCAAAGAGCGCCACGTCGAGCCCTGCAAAGTCACGCTGCAGGTCAGCGGCAAGGGCATGAAGATCGTGCAGCACATGTCGCGCCCGGGCAGCGGCCGCGCCGGCCACGTGAAGCACTTCGTGCCGGATCACTCTGTGACGTGCGCGGTGCGCGAGCCGGCGCCCGATGACGACATCGTCAGCTGCATCCTGCTCGTGTTCAACCCGGTCACCAAGTGTCCGGTGCACGTGCACACGTACCGCTGCGACACGCCCGAGACGGCCGAGATGCTGGAGGCGCAGCTGCAGACGCTGGCCGGCAGGCCGGAGAACAGGACCCGCATTCAGCAGATCGAGGCGCGTCTGGTGGAGCGCGGGCTGCTGGTGGCGCCGGCGCCGCCGCAGCCGGCCGCTGCAGTCCGACAGAAGACGGCACGGCAGGCCTCGAGACACGAGCAGGTCGGCGGGCTGAAGGCCGGCTACCAGGAGGACTCGAGCGGGATAGGATCTGACGACACCGCCAGTCCCGACCACCGGGAGAGGACTTCTTCAGGTGAGTCGAGTGGAGCGGGCTCAGCTACTCACAGTCTGACCTGCAGACCTGCAGCAGGGCAACCGTACAGTTACAGGCTGGCGACGAGGTGGATCGGATTCGGGACAGGATGGGGTGGCATTCTGCTCCTCTATTGTTCAAGTAGCAGTGCTCACATGTGGAATGTAAATGATAGCGATTATCTTATAGAAGAGGTCAATGACTTTAAATCTTCCTCGGCTCAAGAATCTGTCTTCATTCACCCTTCAATGGCGCTAGCGACCGTGACAGTATCTAAAATCTACGATGCGTCGATTTTACTCCGAATAGAAAGCGGCTACGCTCATGAGAGTACCATGTGGCCATTAACACTATATTGATGTTCCGAACCAAATGGTGTCTTAGATGACCAGCGTTTCTCTTAGAACCAGCTGTCGTCGATCCTGAGAACGATCGGACGCAGCCGGCGCCTCCGAGCCAGCATTAGACCCGACAGCTAATAGATGGCGTGCTCTCGTTCGTTTCACGCCGCGTCTGTGGCTGTCTCTTTCCTCGGTCTGATACCCCTCTTGAAATCGTCCATCACACGCACCGAGACGGCGACGTCACTGTCGTTTGGTGCCGGCCTGGCAGCAACACGACACGAGACGACACGCTGTGGGACACGGGACGGCACGGGATGTGACACGGGACAACATGGGATGGGACACGGGACGACACGCTGTGTGGCACGGAGCGACACACCATATGACACGGGACGACACGGCACCGGTGTCCGTCACACACGCGGCAGGCTTCCGGCGCCGCAGGCGGCAGATCGGCGCCGATTTCGGGCCAGCCATCCATCCCGACCCAACCATGGTTCCAGTCCCGGCTCCGATCCAGACTCATCTCGTTCCGGTTCCGGCCCAGCCCGGTCCCGGTCCCGGCCCAGCCCGGGCGGCTCGCGCTGTGGCACCGCCGTGTGTCCAGCGGTGGTGAAACTCGGACCGGCTCGGCCTCAGTTCAACACACTCGTCAGTATGTCTGTGTGCAGCTCAGCGGCAGTCACATCCAACAACACGCCGTGCACCGGTGAGTGATGACGGTCATTAGCTGAGTACGCAGTGGCTCGGCGGAGGAGGCGCCGCGTCAGACCTCGGGTCAGACACTGTACGCAGTGGCACGGCGGAGGAGGCGCCGCGTCAGACCTCGGGTCATATATCGAGTGGTCACACACTGTACGCAGTGGCACGGCGGAGGAGGCGCCGCGTCAGACCTCGGGTCATATATCGACAGTGGTCACACACAGTACGCGGTGGCACGGCGGAGTAGGCGCCGCGTCAAACCTCGGGTCAGACACTGTACGCGGTGGCACGGCGGAGGAGGCGCCGCGTCAGACCTCGGGTCAGACACTGTACGCAGTGGCTCGGCGGAGGAGGCGCCGCGTCAGACCTCGGGTCACATATCGACAGTGGTCACACACTGAGCCACAGGTGACCACCTGCCGGCCTGACCAGCCCCGGCTGAGTGGGACCGGCGTCAGGTCACAGATCGGCCCTGCGTCCGTGTGACCCGTGTGACCCGGCTGCGTTCCGACTGGCTCGGCTGGGTCGTACTGCGCTCCGCCGCGCGCCACGTGCCACATTCGGCGTCTGACCCGGTGCGGCTCAGCTGCGGTCGGGTGCCGTTTTTACTCGCGCCGCGCCGCGCTGCGCCGCCGCCGCCGCCGGCACTAGGTTACGGTCGGGCTGGGCCGGCGGCCGGCCTCCTGAACTGGTATGCGGAGCGGCTCGACAGCGCCCGTCGACCACCGCCGCTCGCCGCTGCACTGGTCCGTTATAGTGCCGCTCCAGTGCAGTGAGGTGACCCTCTCCTGTGATGACCCGGTCCTCACACGGCACACGGAACTCAGCGGCCAGGGCAGTGGGGTGACCCGCTCCTGTGATGACCCGGTCCTCACACGGCACACGGTACTCAGCGGATAGCCGTCTCAGTGATGACTTGTAAGCATTGGGATTTGGGAAGCAGCAGCGTCGACACGCGAAAACAACTGGTGCGACTTTTTGCTCGGGGGCGACACCCGGCTGAAGGGGCAGCATCTTCTAAGGGGCGGTACCTGGCTGAAGGGGCGGCACCTGGTTGAGGGGGCGGCATATTGTTTAGGAGCAACACCTGGCTGAAGGGCGGCATCTTTCTGAGGGTGCGACACCTGGTTGAAGGGGCGACATCTGGCTAAAGGGGCGACATTTGGCTAAATGGGCGGCATCTTTTGAGGGACGGCACCTGACTTGGGTGGCGTCCGGTCAGTGGCGGCACCTGGGTAATGAGTATTGTGACGGCGCCTCGTCGAGGGCGGCACCTAGACGGTGGCGGCACATTGGGAAGTCCAAAAAAGTGGTGCGACTAGTCTGAATGGTCTGTTAGGCGTCGACGCCGCTGCTGGTAAGTCATCACGGTCGTCATGCCTCAGTTCGTACTGGCTACAATTTATAGTAACCATAGTCTCCACAGCCGTCATGCCATGGTCACAATAATCGCTACAGTCGCATCAATCACTTTAGTCGCTTTACAGTCGCTGGAATCACTACAACCACCACCTACTGTCGCTACACACGTTACAGGAACTAAAATTGCTACGGCTGCTACAGTCGCTACAGTCGCTAAAGCCGCTACAGTCGCTATCAGTCTCTACAGCTGCTACAGCTGCTACAGTCGCTACTGTCGCTACAATCGCTACAGTCTCTAAAGTCGCCACAGTCGTTAAAGTCGCTATAGTCGCCACAGTCGCTAAAGTCGCTACAGTTGCTACAGTCGCTACAGTCGCTACAGTTACTACAGTCGCTACAGTCGCTACAGTTTATTACAGTCGTTGAAGTCTCCAGTCACTACTGTTGCCCAGTCACTACAGCCGATATAGTGTCTACCATGGCTAGTCTTTACAGTAGCTGTTGTCACTCTAGAGATGGCTGTCGCTACACTGCACTGTACAGTCGCAGTAGTGAGTAGTCTATCAGCCACTGTGGTCACCACAGTCGCCAGCCCATTACAGTCGTCACGGTTACTGCAGTGTCCACTGTCCATACATGTCAGTACGAACAGATTGAGGCTGTCGAGAAACTCTTCATTCACCCTTCAGTGTTGCTAGCGACCGTGACAATATCTAAGATCTACGATGCGTCGATTTTACTCCGAATAGAAAACGGCTACCCTCATGAGAGTACCATGGACAAGGGCGAGGACGAGGGAGCGCTCAGTGACAGCGGCCTGTGCGTGTCGGTGTCAGAATGGTAGCGGGCCGGTGCCGCCAAACGTGACCTCCTCACCACACGGACACACGCCCACCGGTGACAGCCGGCACAATCGGAGCCGCGCGGCGCGTGGCCGGCCACGATTGTCAACGCGCACGACGCGTGACGTCTGTTACGCCGCACGACGCGTGACGCTTTTTGCGCGTATTGTGGCGCGGCTGGCCGGCGGAGGGCTGCGGACGAGGCCGTTGGACCGGGCCGGGGAGACCTGACGGACCGGGCCGGGGAGACCTGACGTTACTGCGCGGTCCCCCCTGTCTGACGTCACAGAGGTCCTCTATCTGTCGGCTCACAGCGGTCCCTGACGTGCGTCACAGAGGTGTCCCCTGTATACACGGCACGGCTCGGAGCACGGTACTGTTCTCCGGTGCTGACCGCTCCTGGCGGGGAGGGCAGCTCTCCTCGCCTCGCAACTGCGGCGGCAGCTTCTCGGGGCTTTCACTGTAGCGCCGGCGTGGGATATCGGCTGGTGGCCTGCACGTTCTGCAGCCTTCCCGTGTGACCGAGCGGGGCGGGGCGGACCACGATATGACGGCGCGGCGTGCGCGGACCGATATCGAGTCAACGGCGACGACGCCATGGTCCGTTACATGCAGAGCTGTGAGAGTCGGCCGTGTGAGGGCTGTGAGACGGATCCAGTGCCTCTCCCCGGCCTGGTGATCTGACCGGGGGTGAACTCTAACCGACGCTGAAGGAGGGCACCTACTCACACCGGCACAGTCAGCTCTGTGAAGTGAGGTACAGAGGGGCTCTCACTCACAGCCTTTGTAGGCTGCAGCGAGGGCCTCCCTGTACCTCCTCAGCGGCCCGCTGATGGTGCAGCGGCAGCTGACGGCCGTCAGACATTGTCTCAGCGTGCTGACGCAGCTCTTCAGCCTGCACTGCTCTGGGTGGCTCTCTCTCCTCTCTGTCTCTCTGTCTCAGAGGCGTGATGCTGTGTCACGAAACAGCTCTGAGAGTACAGCCGACCCGAGTGGCGGTCGTTAGATGGCCGAACGAGGCATATTTTTCACAGAGCATGAATGGAGCATTTCGAACGTTGGTGATGTAAGAGTTCATGCGGCTTGGATAGCTGGAGGTAAGATGTTTGATCGAGTTTCACGATTGGCTCAACTCTGCCAGGGTCTCACAGTAGCAAATACTGACAGGACCCATGGGATAATGCACTGTCGCGTGACCAAGGACTCTCTCTCTCTCTCTCTCTCTCTCTCTCTCTTCTCTCTCTCTCTCTCCTCTCATTCTTTACTCATCATCATCTCATCTCTCTCTTCATCCCTCCCCTCGTTCTCCCGAGCTCTCCCCATCCCGTTCCCTCTCCCTCTTTCATCGAGGATGGCGCATTTCGTAGATAATAGAAAGCGGGACCGCACGGCGATTGCTCCGCTTGTCGTGCTCATAATAGTCCACATAATCCACCCCGTATATTTCTGAAGACAGGCATGCTCGTGAATCATATTTCAGAACGCGTGCTTTGGAAACGGAAAGAAAGCCTGATTGAGCCCAGCAGCCAGAATGCGTAGACCCTTTGCGACGGTTTAAATAGCTCCCGCATTTGTAGGTACACTAATTGCTAAAAGACCTGCTGGAGTCGTGTGTGTGTCCAAGTTCAGTGAAAGTGCGCGTGGTTTGTCCGACTCGGCTGCATCTCGTCACGCGGCAGCCGCCAAGGCTGGGAGCCGAGCACCCTCTCCTCTAATCTAACGAGCCAGCCGTGTGACGGTCTCACTGATCCGTGTCACGCCGTGTGACGGTCTCACTGATCCGTGTCACGGTCAGACCCCAGGGAACGCCGCTCTGTTGGTACACACGATCATCTGAACAGTGCTGCAGATATGACTGTCCCGGGCTCCGCAGCCGCGCAGCCTGACGACCGTTTACTGCCAGTGGTTGTGGTAGAAGCTCATTTCGGAGGTAGTGACCGAGCGACAGCCTCATTTCGGAGGTAGTGACCGTACGACAGCTGCACTTGAACCAATCATGACACGCTGTATGATGCCGACTGTTTATGCTGATGATGGAGATGGTGATGCTGACGATGCGGATTAGGAGGATCTCACTAAGCGTATGCCTATTTCAGAGTCTCCTGACAAATCAGAAAATGACGTAACTTCTGACCATGGCCTATTTTAACTTGTTAGCTGGGGAGATTTGTCCCACGTTGTGCCTTGAAATCCCCCCTCCCAAATGGACGCAGAAATCAACCGCAGTCGACGGTAAGAAAAACGTGTTAAACTGTCCGACAACCCGATACCAACCACCCCCCGCCGGTCAACAATATTTCGCTTACGAAACGGAGCGAAATTAACTCGAAGCCTATAGATCCGCCAGTGAAAATCCCCCGCAGTGACAATTCCTTATAGATCGAAGGCCTTGATGCTGACGCCATCCAAACGCCGCCACTTAACGCAGCCGTCCTCGGTGTCCTAATCAGCTTCGCATCACTATTCACTCATTTGAATCCGTTCAATCACCTCCCCTGACCAGTGACCTTGCGATTAATTCACCTGACGCGGACACGCATCAGCACACTCGCATGTCATCACCAGAGAATCGCCCTGCCTGCTCCGTGACTCTGACTCGCGGGACTCGGACCATGACACAGCTCCAGGTGACGTCACGCCACGCTGCACTAGGTGACGTCACGCCCGTGCGTCCCCACGCGGCGTCTTTCGAAACTGCGAGGCGCCGGCGTCTCAGCGGTCAGCGCAGCCCTGCAGGTGTTGTCCTGAAGGTTGCCGCTGTAACTGGTGATAGAGTGTGGTGATATGGCGACACCCGTGCTCACCATTAGCGGCTAATGGCCGACGGCGGTGTTATGTCGGCGATAGGTCTGCAATGTTGTGCCGGCGATAGGTCCTCGGTGGCAGCCGGTCTGCTCCCGATCCGCGGATCACGAGGGACAGCCCTGCTGGATCACCAGGGACAGCCCTGCTGGATCACCAGCGACAGCCCTGCTGGATCACCAGCGACAGCCCTGCTGGATCACCAAAGACAGCCCTGCTGGATCACCAAAGACAGCCCTGACAGGGATGCACCCACCAAAGACAGCCCCTTGCTGGAATTACTCCCATCCAAACAAACCACCACGCTCACACCCTTACGTCGTGGGTATTCACCAAAGACAGCCACTTCACTGAAAGGCAAATACACCCACCGACACTATCACACTGATGGAAATTTCCACGCACAACGACAGCCTTCCCTCTGGGCGTCTCATACCAAAAGAACAGCCCTGCTGAATCAGACCATAAAGGAACAGCACACTGCTCTGGTATCCCATACCTAAGGGGACAGCCGCTGCATGGTCACCCAGGACAAGCCCTTGACTTGAGAACTCAAGCGGCAAAAAAACAAGCCGCCTGGAAATCTACCCCACAGGAAACAGCCCTGCTGGAATCAGCCAAAGACAAGCCCTGCTAGTAGTCACCAAGACAGCACCTTTGGACTGAGAATCAGCCAAACAGAACATAGTCATGCCTAGAGGAATCTTGGATCACCAAAGAACATCCAGCTCCCCCTTTCACATGTGCACTATCAAGAAACGGAGCCCCTTGCTGCGGATCACCAAAGACAAGCTTCTTTTCGCTGGATTCACCAAAGACAGTCCTGCTGGATCACCAAAGACCCAGTCTTACTCCTGCTGGGCATCACCAAAAAGACAGCCTTCTGCTTGCGGGCATGCACTCAAAGCGACTAGCCCTCGCCCCTGCGTATCACCAAAGGGACCAAGGTTCTCGTCGAAGGACGCTGGGCATCACCAATACCAGACTCTCCGCCCCTCCGTGGGGTCAAATCAACACAAAGACTAGTCGCCCTGGTGCTGCGTGAAACGTCACCAATTCTAACGCATCCCCCTCGCTGACTCCACCCAACAGACTTCCGCTTCGCTGGCAAAATCCACTCTATTTGGAGACAAGCCCTGACTGGATCACCAAAAGACAGCCATGCTGGATCACCAAAGACAGCCCTTGCGGATCACCAGGACAAGCCCTGCTGGATCACCAAAAAGACAAGCCCTGCTGGATCACCAGGGACAGCCCTGCTGGATCATCAGGGACACCTGCTGGATCACCAGTGACACCCTTGCTGGATCACCAAAGACCAGCCCTGCTGGTCACCAAGGACAGCCCGCTTGGGAATCACCCAAAAGACAGAACCTGCTGATCACCAGGGACAGCCTGCTGGATCACCAAAGACAGCCCTGCTGGATCACCACGGACAGCCCTGCTGGATCACGAGGGACAGCCCTGCTGGATCACCAAAGACAGCCCTGTTGGATCACCAAAGACAGCCCTGCTGGATCACCAAAGACAGCCCTGCTGGATCACCAAAGACAGCCTTGCTGGATCACCAGGGACAGCCCTGCTGCTACTCATATGAGGTTGGCTCCCTCGAATTATCTATTGCCTTGACTATTTCACTCTCGGCTTCTGCAGACCAGGGGTCTATTTTCCCAGTTGCTTGGTCACGACCGTGAGTGACATATTTCATATATTAAGCGACAAATTTTAACCGCGACATCTCCCACACCTCCTTATACGGCATGCCTTGCAAACGACAGCAAAAACTACAGCAGCCAGCATGTGTGGAAAATTGGGCGTGCGTTGCATTGCCACTGGGAGTCTGGGAGGACGGGGTTGTTTGCTCCAGTTATACTGACCAAGGGCAGATTCGAGAAAACTAGTTCGTTTAAGTGGGCTGAAGTTTGGCCCTTCCTATGCCAGGTACCATTCACTCTTGGCGCCGGTAGGCATCGTCCAAGATCGATTTTCTGCAGTGGTCCTCGATTTACATGCTTGTGTGGTGCCTTTGTCTTTTAGGCAGCCCACTGCTGGTTTTGGACGCCCGAATTCCGAACATTGTCAAGTATCACTCATTTGTTGTATCAAATTTCCCCCCTTCACCCGGCTGGGACAACATCGTTCCAAAAATGTCCCAATGAACTCCAGGTCCCAGGGCCTAATATCATGGCTGTACCGAACCGGTCAGTGTCATCACAAATGCAGTCAGTCGCTTTAAAGTCACTAGGTGTCGCATACAATATATCTAGAATATTTCCCCGGTGTCACAAAATGCGCTGTGCTCCCCCGTGCTTTTCCAATGAGGCCTTTGAAACGAACCGATCTTATTTCTGTCACTGTCGCTTATAAAATAGATAAGACACAATCGCGAAATCTGCCCAGCCGTTGCAGAGTTTTTGCGAGAAAACACACCAACACAAAACACACAACACCCATCATCAGGGACGTAACCGCGTTGGGGTGGGGCTGGGGTCAGGGGACCATGCCGTCCCCCCTAGACCACAACAAGGTCAATTTACACAAGATATAATGGGATTGTCTGACGACCCGACCCTACCCCCGGACCCCGGTCAACAATATGACTGAGGAACATTTTTTACCGACTTGCCCCCCCCCTGATAAAAATCCTGGCTACGTGCCTGCCCCTCACGCGGCACGCGCAGTTGTAGTCACCGACGTGAGTCGGCACTCGTCTCAAACAGTTGGATGGGGTTACTCAACACAGAATCCCGCTTTTCAATCAGACGTGCGGTTGCAGAGATATTAGCTTCTCAAAAGCGTCGCCCTGTGCCGGGCCGCTCATATTCAGATTTTTTCCTTACTCACAAAAGGACGAGCGAGCGCTTCGTACTCGCTCGTAATAAAGGCTTGCGTCATGTTTCACACGGTGAAAGCTGCCAACGGTGACTGACAGCGCAGAGAGAATATCTACAGTACAGACTTAGCAATAAAGCCACGTTATCGGGCGTGTTGTATGCAGAAGATTGGCTGTGCAGAAGATAGCGCGGTGATTATGCTGCGGAGCACGTCTAACCTCATTCTCGAACGTTCTTTGGACTTTGGTCAATATCGGACCATGCAGAAGGACGCTGCTTCTGGAGGGGGGCTTATCACGGCTAACAACGGGGAGGCCTCTCAAGTGGGAGATAATTGCTAATGTGATAAAAGCGCAACCGTCCGTTGGCTCATAGTTCAAACCCATTAAGTACCTGCCATTCGCTTTCATTATATTTGCTTTATCTTGCCCGTCTGTGTGCCGGGAGTAAACGCATCGTCGGACGGCGCTAGGCATAAGAAAAAGGCACCGAGAACTCCTATATGCATAGGTTCCTAAGGGTCATAAGTGTATTAGTAAAGCTGTTGAGCCCTGGCAATGACATGGACAGCGAGTCAGCAGTAGCGTGCAGGGCATAGGGCCATTCAGGCCATGTCCTGGCCTTTTGGACCCGAGGCGCTCATGCAAAGCTGGCGTCCCTGGGTTTTGTTTTCCAAAATAAACCTCTATGCTGTTAGGAATGATTAAAATGTCGTCCCCTCTTAGAAAGAACGACCATATCCATAGATAATGCGGTGACAAATAACAATGCTCACCAATATTGGTTGCGCCCACGTCGATCGGGTGACCCCCCTCAAGTTAATGCCCTGACTGGTCCTTTGTGAATTTCTGCGCACGCCACTGCTCATATCGACCCATATTTTTAGTTCTCAATTTAATGTAAATTGAGCTTCTGTAGTTGGAGCGGACACATTACATGATGAATGACAGCATTATGACTGACACACATGATGCTGAACGTTTGTAAAGGTCTATAAAATCGGCCCATCTCCAGGCGACACAAATTACCTCTGACACATTGTGAGCGACAGATTACATAATTTCTAGACGGTGCTGCAGACACTCTGCAGACTGAACAACTACGTAAGGAAAGCTTGCTTTTAAAACGAGTTCGTATAACACAAGGAAGCGAAGTCTGACGACTTTTCGGAACTTTGGCTAACTTCCCGTGGTTTGCCCCCAAACCACCCTGCCTTGCTCGTTCTAGTTTCACCAACGCAGACGCGAAGGAATGCAAATGTCAAAGGAAGGAAATATACACTTGTCTGTTAAGACAACAAGACTGCGGAAGCTTCGGCAGAGGTCAATTCTCGACTCCAACCGGTTCAGTCAACCCTGTTACCAGTGGCGTATTTAGAAATCAGCCAGGGGAGGGGCCACACACTGGCGGATCAATATTGTCTCCGTGCGGGGATATCTTTTTGTTGCCAAAAGGGACCCCATTTTTTCTCCGCTTATTTGGGCCAGTCACCTAATTTTGTTTTTTGAGCTTAAATAATACACTTCTTTTCTTTTTTTGGGGATTTTTTTTTTTTTTTTGCTCGGAAAAATAAGTCTGTCTGTGCATTGCATTGCTTTCTGTTCTAGTCTCTCCAACTTGTAGTTAAATGCCATTTGTCACACAAAAACGCATGTGACGGTATGTGCTGCAAATTTGGGACCACAACCATTTTGGAAATTACGAATCCTAGGTTGAAACATTTAGGTAGGTAGGTAATTGAAACATTCTGTCATTCGATCTTCGATATTAATTTAGCAAATGCATGGACTAAAATCGATGTTTTACAAATACAAATGTTAGTCTCATAGCAACAAAGAAATCAATTAAGAAGCAGTTGAATTCGTTTTTCAAAAACATTGAAATATACGCCTGTGCAGTGCGTCACAGCACTGTTTCAACAAATGTGTAGTGCGGAACAGCATCTTGTATGATGCTGCTCCGCACTACACACGCGCTGCGGAACCGCATTTGAAGGGATAGGTCGATAGGCTGTTTGGCACTACATTCAGGGGCGTCGCTGCCGGGGGTCCGGGGGTCCCAGACCCCCTCCCCACACACATTTTTGAGTGGGCACCGAATGCGCCCCCTAAACAAAATGAGTCTGTTCTGGAGTTTGAGAGAACGCTGGAGGCGCCTTCTAAAAAATGCAAACTCCCAAAGAATAGAACCAATAAAAATTAAAATGCCGCCAGCATATGTGTGTGCGCCCCTATGATACCAATGAGCGCCCAAGATCATGTGCACCCCTCTCCCAAAATGTGGCGCCCCTTGATTGCAGGTCCTATGGCGGCAAGATGCCTTCTGAGGGCGGCATAAAGCACTCTGAGGGCAGCGAGATACTTTTCGAGGGCGGCAGGATGTCTTCCGAGATGGCATTGTGGCTTCTAGGGACGGAATAATTCGCTCTGAGGGCTTGGCAGAATGCCTTCCGAGGGTAGTGAGACGTCTTCTGAGAGCGGCCAAAATGCAGTTCGAGGGCGGCATGATGCCTACTAGTGGTGTCAATCGGTAACCAAAATTTTGGTTACCGAAAAAATTGTGTGACCGATTCGGTAATCAGTCGTCAGGCTGATAATTTTTTGACACTATTCGGTCAGCTTTCAATCTTGTTTAAATAAGTATACTGTTAAAAATTGGCAAATCTTGGACATTTTTTGGCACCTCAACACAAAAACGAGTCAATATTTGACAACCAAAATGCTCCTGTTTGGTATTGGATCTGGTTTTGTCAGGAAATTTTGGTTAAAATGACATCACTAATGGCCTTACTAAGCCGACGGCATAATGCGCTCGGTGGCGGCAAAAATGCTTTCCAGGGGGCGGCAGTGTGTCTTTCCGGGGCAGCCGGATGCCTTTTCAAGGGTGGTATAATTGCGTGTGCAGTGCAGCTGTGCCCCCTGGCATGCCTCTCGGGGGGGGGGGGGGGGGCTGCGATTGCAAGTGTCACCCCTCGAGTCATGAGTGCCCTTTGGATCGGAAATGAGGCCCCTTTTGGACTGAAGATGAGACCCCAACAGCTATATCCTCCCCCTCCTTCTACCAACCACATCTATGGCGGACTCAGCCTCGGGCTCACACAGAACTGCAGTGGGGCTGGTCTGTCAACGTTTTTTTTTTCCAGAATCGAGTGTAATTTTATGCAACAGCGTTTCGTATGTTTGCTAGCTTTCAGTCCAGATCTCATGTTTACCTATAAAGATTTTCAGACACTTCATTGATACACTGATACTCATCACTGGCGGATCTAGAACGGTCGCTTGTGACGTTTTTGTAGGGAAGGGGGGGGGGGGCAACCATCAGTCATCACCCCAAAAATCTTTACACAATTTTCAAAAACTAATCGGTTTTTACTCCCTTATGTATTGCTGGACGTTTTAAAATAGCATTCCCCGGTATACGCTGCGTAGATATCCTACAGGAAATGCGTAAATTTGCGCTGATTTCAGACGGTTTTTGGGAGGTACATTTGTCCCTGATGGCCACCACCCGGATCCGCCAATGATGCTCATTGATTACATTGATACTCATCTGACTTTTACCAAATGTATTTGATTCAATGCTGTGATTATGTTGAGTGAAACGTATCGAGTGGAAGTCGATATGATCCGTCAAACTGGTGGCTCATTAGTCAGGAATGTTGATGCGCAGTGCGCCTGCGCCTGCGCCTGCGCACTGCGCAGTCCGTGCATAAGTGTGTCGCTACTCGCTGTGCGGGTTTATGTAGTAGGGAAAGCTGTATTTTTCGATTGAAACAAAAAAACGAATTGTCCGCTGCGTGACGTCGACATTTATATTCGAAGCTTATGTCCTGATTCGTTGATATATATTCATGGTTCACGACCGTTGACTGGGCATTGCAAATGTCTTATCAGCAATAACGCTGTTTCGTGACGCTTTGCAAATTGCAAACACACATAAAATAAAACATCGAACCCATCGTCCCGATATGGAAGGATTGATGGCAAATTCAAATTACTCTTTTTATGCGAAAGAGGAGCCGAAAAATCAAGTAAGTGAAATCCAGGAACTTCATGAGGTTTGCGCCCCTCTAGACCTGGGTGGCTATGGCGCCCCTTGGCAGTGGACCCCACACACTTTTTAGAAGGTAGCCCGACGCCTCTGACTACATCTGCATATGTTATGATACTAGAAAGGTACGCACTGCAGGAGATTCCTCCTAATTTGTTTGTGTACTTCCAGTCACAAATATCCATTTAACCTATTATTTTTGTCTCTTTCTGTTTGTCCGTTTGCGCATTTATTGAAGACTCTCAGGTCGTAGAAAACACAGTAATGCGTATTTCGTATTTCAGCTTTACGCTTGCCCTTGGTTAAGCAGGCAAACTATTTTTAAGCTTTATTTTATACACGTGGCAACAGGTTGAATCGCATTTCATTCAATAGAATAGCTGTATTTAACCTAGACACAAACCCGTTAGGTCAAAACTAAGAATAATACATGACTGAGCCCGACTGCATCACGACATCATTATCCTTTTGACCTTCAAGGCTACAATTTTCATGCGCTCAACTTTCGTCTACCATACCATGTCGCTGATCTGAGTCTGACCCTTCCGCGGTCTACCATACCTTACCAATCTCGCCGAAACGCCGAGCCACCCTCCCCTACCTCGTATCACACCTGGCTTCCATACCGTGGCACCGTGGCCGACCGTGCCGGGCTACCATACCACTCCATTGAGGACCACTCCGGTCTGTCATACCGCGCGTCACCGCTGCGGACGCGTCGTTCAGCTGAGCGGCGGCCGGCCGGCTGCAGTGATGGTATCACCGTCGCCGTGTCGTGTGTCGGGCCGTGTAGCAGCGTGACGTGTGTCGGGCCGTGTTGCAGCGTGACGTGTGTCGGGCCGTGTAGCAGCGTGACGTGTGTCGGGCCGTGTCGCAGCGTGACGTGTGTCGGGCCGTGTCGCAGCGTGTCGTGTGTCGGGCCGTGTCGCAGCGTGTCGTGTGTCGGCCGGCTAGCAGGGTTGTCTGTTCGGGCCGTGTGCAGCGTGTGTGTGTCGGGGCCGTGTAGCAGCGGACGTGTGTCGGGCCATTGTGGCCCAGCGTGGACGTGTGTCGGGCCGTGTGCAGCGTGGACGTGTGTTCGGCGTTTTGTAGCAGCGTGACGTTGTGTCGGGCCGTTGGCAGCGTGACGTGTGTCGGGCCGTGTGGCAGGTGACGTGGGTACGGGCCGTGTGCAGCACGTTGAAACATGTGCTCGCGCCGGCGTTCCAGCAGGCGTGACGTGTGTTCGGGCCGTGTGGCTAGTTTGTGAACGGTGACGCTAGAAATCGATCGTGAGACACGTTGGCAGCGTGTCTTTCGCACCCGCGCCGGCGCTATTGCATGTGCATGGAAAAACGCCCGGCGCGTCTTCGCCGGTCCCGGGTCCTGCTCGTGACGTCGACCACCTGGGATAGAACGTGCCGCCGTCCGATTTTAATCGATCAGCACATTCCGTCTCCGGGCTTGATGTCGTAGCCACCCCGTTCGCCGAGCCAGAGAAAAATCCGCCCCACCAAACCGGGCGGCCGATGGGCGGAGGCAGGGGGAGGGGGGAGGTGCTGCTGACCGGATCAGCTGATTTCAAGGTCTGATTTGCACGGTGAGCGGCGCGGCAGTTGGGTGGAGGGACGGTTGGAGCGGTGCTGGTTGGTTTTAGGGACGCGGAGTCGGGTACACAGGTTATGATTGTGGTTATGGTTATGGTTACCGTGTTCGTACAAGGCGGGAACAGAGCTGATCATCAGTGTCGTATAATCTTATCACATTCTGATACAAACATTTACGTTGTCGATAATTCAACCTTCTAATATCAGAATACAACTAAAATATCCACGTACCATATAATTATGAAAGTTTTGAGATGAAGTAAGTGTCTAAATGCACGATTATAGTTGAAACTCATTAGTGCGCTGTGTGGATTCCTATATGGCTACTTCAAAGGAAAATCGTTTGATGATCAATGGAAGCATACAATGCGCAGCACAAATTTGTAAGGATGGAAGAATTTGACGTTAACACATCGACTACGGAGCTCGGCTCGGACTCTGGTCTCGGTGTTAAGGAGCTGCCTGTCTTGGTCAACTCGGCTCGGTCGTCAGGCTCTCTGCTGCCGGCTCGCACTCAGGCCTCGTGTCTCGGCTCTCGGCTCGCTATCGGCTCGGCATCGGCTACGGGAGCTCGGAATGCAGGCCTCTCGGCCTACCGGCTCGGACTCGGCTCGGCTCGGCGTCGTTTCTCGGCTCATGGCTGTATTTTCGTTGGCCTGTAGGTGACGGGCCGGAACGACTCAAGCTCGAAACAGGTCTAAGAGCTCAAAAAAGTCGTGCCAAGTGTTTCATGCGTTCTCACCTTTCAGATGAAGCGTGACTCGACTACAGAACTAGGCGTTGCCAGTCAGAGGTGTTGTTCGGTCCTGGTATTCAAAACAGTGAGACCGTACTAGTTCCTGATCTCCAGCCCGTGTCTCTGTCTCACTGCTCCCTGTACTCCTATAACACCATCCCTCATGTAATCATCACTGTTCTTGCTCGCGTGTCATCCCATACATCTCCGTTCTCCCTGTCTCCGTGTTCTCCTTGTCTCTTCCCATGTCGCTATGTCTACCCTATGTCGGCTATCCGTCTCCCTGTCTCCTTATACTAAAATCCCTCCTCCCATATCTCCTTGTCTCCCCTATCTCCTTGTCTCCCTGTTTCCCTGTCTCTCTGTATCTCTTTCTGGTGGTCTCTCTATGTTCTCACTACCTCGATATCTCTGTATTAATGCTCCCTATGATCTCTATCCTTGATCATCTGTCTCCTCATACACATTCTCCTGATTCCTTAAATGGTTCACATTACACAACTCCCTATCTCCTTTGGCTGCGCCTATCTCTGTTCACATCCCTAGTCCACATATCTGAGTACTCCCAGTCATCCTAGTTCAATCTGTGTACGGACAACGGAGGACTCGTGGTAACATGTGCTGAATTTACGAGACAGAAACACAGGCAGTGTGTGTTTCACGCATTCTCGAGCTCACTGTACCTGCTGCAGAGTGAGGATACTTCCTATCTGATGTAAAGTGCTGCGTCAGGTGGAACGTCCCTCGATATTAGATAGGATACGTACACTGAAAGAAAGTCATTCGGTGACGCGTATAGAGGACAGACAGGGCTGAGGGAATGGTCAGAGGGGAGATAAGAGAAAGAGAGAGGAGAGAGATGACGACACAATGAAAATACGTGATCTGAAAGATATAAGAAATCGGTGTCGTGTTTCGATCAATTGAGAGGGAAGGGTAAATTAATAATAGAGCTTATATGTGTGAGTATGTGTAGACCATGGTGACACAGGAATTTCTGTATTGTCTACCATGGGTTTTGGTATCTTCACAAATATCAGGCCTAAGTACTAAGGCTTACATCTGACTTCCATAGGACTTAGATCTGACATGACAGCCAAGATGGATGGTGACGTGACACCACATGTCTGTTACACCAGCGTCACCAGCGCACCATAACTGTTCTGGTCTCTGTGCTCTGGTAGCCTTGGCTGCACGTGCTGCACCAGACGGCCCTCTCTGCGCCGTCCAGAGCGTGTCCCCTTCACTCCGCGGCCACGTCCACTCGTCTTACAGCCTGTCTTTGTTCGAGAGCTCTGCAAAACGGGCGGCGCGGTGCAGATGAATTCGTTTCGCACTCGACAAAAACCGGCTCCGGTGCCTCGGCGTGCCGGAAAGCCGAGCCCGTGGGCAGCAGCGCACTCTGCGTGCCTGTGCCTGGTCTGCGCTCTCTGTGTGCCTGTGCTTGGTCTGCGCTCTCTGCGTGCCTGTGTCTGGTCTGCGCTCTCTGTGTGCCTGTGCCTGGTCTGCGCTCTCTGTGTGCCTGTGCCTGGTCTGCGCTCTCTGCGTGCCTGTGCCTGGTCTGCGCTCTCTGTCGGACTGGCGGCTCTCGGAGGTATCGAACATACTGATGGTGCCGAGGGTACGCACACGCGTGGGCTGCGTACGGAGGATGGGTTTCGGGCGGACCTGGGGACAGTTTGACGCCGTTTTCCGTGGATGACACCATCGTTTAGTTGTCAACACATGCATTATGTCGTGTATATTTCTGTCTCCGCTGTATGTCTGCCCGACACACCAACGTACAGCCGTGACTGGTGACGTCACTGGCCCGGTATGCTCTCACAAAGCCCTCGGCTAGTCGCAGCTACAGAGGGATATATTGAGTTCTGTTTACCGGCCACGCCCGGCTGCCCAGTCATCTATGCTGTTTACGGTCTTTGACCACGCCCCAGCCGTCTTCGCTGACTTGCTATTCTAGTCAGTTATCTAAGCTGACGCTATACGGTGCCTGCAACTGACTGCATAGCCTCGGACATGCAGCCAAAGCTGAACTTCCATCGTGTTGGAGGAAGACGATGTGGTATATGCAAACCTGAGCTGGATTTCTGGCGCTGTAAATGTTCGAGCTCATTTAGCTCATTTAGCCTATTCTTTCGATCTCATTTAGCTATTTTAGTCTCAAAACGACTATTATTGTAAGCCAGGTGCAAAGTATTACACTATCTGAAGCTCCTGGAAATATGTAGACCTTTTCTGGCCCACTTCCCTGACTCAATGACTCCACCCCGCCACTGGCCCTGTCTTCGTGTGCAGCGATCAGCAGTTCGGTGGTCAGGGAGCGCCCGCAGGCCATATTAGGGCACCGTGGAGCGCCCGGCGTGTCGGCACAATAGCCGAGTCGCTCGATAGACCAAGACACATGTGATAGCGATGGTGTTGGGCTGTGCTGTTGGCATGCCCATTCACAGCGTGTTTGAATGGTAAGCACTGTGTGTTAAGGCAGACTGGACCAGTGAGCCCTGAAGAAGTCACTCAGCTAGTCCGTTCGCCAAGACAGGGATTTGGCACCTGGAGGGATAAGGCCACATTCTCTCTGACGCTATGAACTACCATGGGCCTGGTACGGACCGTACCAGACACCTGATAAGTCGACCGACAATATCTAAGCCAGCTAATGAAACTACCAGGGTCAAAATCTTAAGATATCATATATGACGTATTTATTTTTCAACAGTGACAATCCGACAAGCTATTTGCGAACACATCAATGGATGACGATACAAAGTTACATCCCTCGGGCCGGGCCAAACGGTGCGTGGTCCGGTGGCGACCCCGCCCAGAGAATGAAGGCGGACTAGACGGTGTCTGGTGGGCAGACTGTGCGATGTGGGAATTCATTGAGATATCTATATAAGGGCAAAGCCAATGCATATGCATGTCGTCCCACGTGATGCACATGTCCTTCAGCGCGGCACCTGTCCTTCCAATATCTGACTTCAGAACGCGGCCTTGAAGGACGACATGAGTCCAGAGGAGTGTCTGCAGAGGACGATACGAGATTCATCAATCATCACTGTCAACATCCGCCACCACCCATATATTCATCAGTTATTGTGCTATGATTACCTCCGTAGGCGGCTTGCAGGCAGTTTGACCTGAAGCCTTATGCATGATTTAGTTGCCTTTGATTTATTTATCTTGTAATTGCTGTGATTGGCCATTCATCCACGCACATTTAATTTGTCTTCATGTTATCGCTGCGTCACTACGTGTATTATTTAAGGCGAACGTCGTCACGCATACCCGATGCAGCGCAGAACAATGTGTTATGCTACACCCAAATCCTAATGCCTAAATCATTATTTTTGAAGTTGAGTCGTGTGTCGGTCAAACAGCCATATTACTTATCTAGCCAGTTGTCGGGCGTTTTCAGTTAGAGCAATGATCACGTATTGTGCATAAACTGGCTATATATCGACCACTGGGAAAACTGCGGCTCATTTAGCACTACTCAGAAGCCGGAACCGTTATGAGATTATCATACTGATTTCGTTTCAACGGCTACAATGTGTGTGACGACAGGCTTAGCTCATTTAAACGACTGAGGAAGAAATCAACCTGTTTTATGTGAGAAGTTTTCTGCTATCATAAATTATTCGGCACGCGGTTTTAAGTTGGAACGATTAATGCAATGATACAGAAACTAACTGCACTGGACAAGACATGCTTGGAAATAGGTCTTATCTGTCCGATTCAAGTGTTACGCAGTTCTCTATTATAGTACCTATACATAGTCGCCTAGGCAGTTCGGTAGAGCGTCTGTGATGCTCTTTGTCTGCAGTGGGTATCAACAGAAGCTGCAGTGCCATCACACATTCAGATGGATAAATCCAGCTGAGCGGAGTCACAGCGAACACGGAATCAGCATTATCTTCGGACTGCACAATCGGCAGTGCCTCGGGTGGTCACGATGCTGTACATATCACGTGACACCGCGGTATCGGCGCTGGGAACTGGGAGGTGACTCCGTAACAACCCACCTGGCCTGGCTCCCTCCCTTGATAGCAGGCAGCAGCTGTCTCGTCGCTCTGACGTCACTGTTAAGTCGTTCTGGGATATGTTTAAGTCTCATAAGCTGTTACGCTATCAATATATCCGCACTATGCTTTGGTAACCGGACAGCGAGGACACGTTAGTTAAAATGTCGAATATTGCCTGTCTCGCTACGCGAAAACATATACATTTAATTAAAACAAAAATATAACGGACAATGCAGGCAAGAGGATTATTTTAGTCCTAATTGTTCTACTAAGTGCTACGATAGCCTTGTCAGCTATAGGGGCCCTCAAGATACATTGCCGATACGGATAGTGCTACATGATGCCTGTGTTGACAACGCTATCATGCTTGACAGCTAACAGCCATCGGCAAAGGCTACGCCATGGTCGGATAGCACCGCACGCTAAAGCAGCCCACACTACAAGGACACCCGGTGTTCGTCCAAAAACGGTTGTTGTTTTCAGAAATGAGCCTCCTAAATGTGGCATTGCAGTGATCTGGAATGCCGGTGTTGTGCAAGGAAACTGGAACCTTATACCGTTTTGGACGACAATGCGTGTACTTACATACCTTTACCTAACGTTCCTGAAGTTGATTGCTTTGTTAAAATTATTGGCAGGCATGTGAAATCATGTCACGAGTGACATATCCATTACTCTCCGCTAATGGATCTACTCGCCGAACATGAGATTCACATTACAGAATTACTCTACACACTCAGAATCGCTCTACATGCATGCGACTTTCACTTTTTCGGAGCTCACTATTGTCAGATCGGGCAATTAACTGACCTACATTTCTATCGATCTAAAGTGCACTACATTTACTGCATCTTTATTGATCAGGGCTGGTACATCCTTTAACATAGCTTCACACTTAGATGGTCGTTACAGTGTTGAGCTGCAAAAGACACGATGATATGTAGGAAGGCGGTCTTTGAATAGACTGCAATACAGCATGGCTGTACCTTCACTACCTACCCTTAGTAGATCCACGTTTCTGTGAACATTCTTGCTTGCTTCCAACAATCTCGTCCAAGCATAGTACATTTCCTTATTTAAAAGGCAATTTCCAGCTTTTCCGCACCACCATAGCATTTTACCCCGTCGAATTTCTTAGAAAGGATTAGTTCATGATAAGGTTGTGAATAAACGTTGATCTAGTAATATCGAATGATATCAGTCCTCCTTTGAAGGGTTATATTTACATTTTCCAACAAAATGGAGTTATTACTTGAAATCGACAGACAAGACAAAACTAGAATGTAAATTTATGACATTTTTCATGCAAACTTGCCTATCAAAAGACATTACAATTTTAAGTTGATAAGCGTTCCACACTTCTAACGACCAGTACTTGCAAGTACCTACTTTTTGTCCTCGTCAAACTGTGGGCAATGCCCACATTGCCCACTGTAATACCCACTGGGCTGACATAATCACAACAAGCAGATCCCAAATATATTTCCCACTCATTGCGTAAAAAAGCAATGCAGGTAATGCCCCCATTACCACATTGATATATTCATTAAGGTGGATATTAAGATATAAGGATTGGGGGATATGAGGATTAAGGTGAATATTTCACTTTAAAGAACTTCAAATTATAAATTAATATGCATCTGTTTTGTATTTAGCTTTCTTTCGTGAGTTCGTGAATCGTGTTCACTTAGACGTATACAGGGCGTCTCACTTTATGATTGTCCATACATAGGGACACCTTCAATTGCACGAAAATATTAAAATGTAGCCACTTATATAATAGTTAACTTCATCGGCTCGCCTCACTCAAATCTGCTCTCAATATTTGTCTTCCTTGACTAGGCCTGTGACGTCATCAGCAACACCGAGGTCGGAGGTCAGCTTGAATGAGTTTCACGCAACGAATTTTCCTGGGCTATTTAATTATGTTGGATGTTTAAGTGAAAAACGCAATAAAAACCTGCGATATGAGCGGAAAACTCCTAGTGAGTCGCGTTATGGAAAGCACCTCACCAACTTGAAGTTAAACCACTTCATCTATTCTTTAATATGACATCATAGTCAGATTTAGGGAATCACGAACAATCACTCAACAAGCGGCCATATTTACTGTTAAAGTTAATTGTGAATCATTTTCTTTTCCTTATTCTACTTTTGAGAATAAATGACAAACCACTTGTGCGTATGTATCGTGTTGCAGATCTTTTTAGATATACATGTCACTAATCAGTGGCGGATCTACTCTACGGTTGGGCAAAATGGGCTATTGCCCCCTCCCCCAAACCGTCCGAAATCGGCAAAAAATGACACATTTCATGACATAAAAGGAAAACTAAGCAGCTTTTGCTAAGGCAAGTTTGCTTTAAATCAGCTACCAATGCATAAGCTAGAGAAATCCGATGAGTTTTCCGAATTGTGTGAGACTTGGAATTTCGCCCCTCCCCAAACTCTCGTTCTGGCTCCACCGCTCTCACTAATGATGATCCATGCATCCAAAGCCGGCAAAACAACTGGAAACTATGCATAGTCATACGACTGTGAAATTGCTCCTAGAAATACTTATCGGCTGTGGCACAGCCGTTGGCTCATACCGACGTCTTTGTCCCGTGCGCCAGTCACAAACGTCCGTGGTGTGAGCCCATTTTCCTGTCGCTGCACTCCTTCGACTCAGTCCTTATCAGACAGCGTCGATCGGCCATGAAACGACAACGGGCGCATGTTGGCCGTCACGCCAGCCAGCGCTCCCCGCTCACGTGACCGCTGGTGGCACACGCGCCGCCGAAAACTAATGAAAGCGGAACAACTGGTGCTATCGTCCCATCATCGATGCAGTCGCTGGTGTTAGGCGTCGCTCAGCATTGCAGTCCCTGGGCAATCCGTCTCGGCTGCTGCTGGTCAGTTGCCTATCACCTCAGGACTGAACTCAGTCGGTGATATGGCTGGTATACAGACTCCGCAGATAGTGTGACACCGAAATAGGACAAGCTGTCACACGAAGAGAATCACATTGTTGAGCCGACTATGGAGATGCGTGTGATGTCACCATCACGCAGCGGATGGACTAAAGCGATTAAGCTGTCTTTTTAAAGCATCCTTGCAGCCGTTTGTCCAAAAACGTTAAAACGTCTTTTTAGCCGTATTATCAGCATCAGCAGCAGCAGCAGCAGCAGCAGCAGCAGCAGCAGCAGCAGCGGCAGCGGCGGCGGTAGTGGCAGCGGCAGCGGCGGCAGCGGCGGCAGCAGCGGCAGCGGCGGCGGCAGCAGCGGCGTGCAGCGCCGGTCGGCCGGCCGGAGCGGCACTAACCCGGCCAGTGACACCGTGGAGGTAGATAGGATCTCAGCGGCTCCCGCCCTGAGTCGCCGCGTCACCGGGTTTTAATCGACAGTAGTCGGCGAGCCGGGGGCCGAACGGACACGCATGCCCACATCACTGGACGCACCGCGGCTCGTTCCGTGCGGACTGTCTGGACGTGTCGCGGTGTCGTCCGGTCTGGCCATGTTCTATGGCTGTCGGTCATCGCCCGGTCTGTCCGGCTCTTGTCGGCTGTCGCGTCCGGCTAGCTGCCGCTATCCGGCTGTGCGGCTTCTCGTGTGTCTCCGGCGTATGCTGTCCGGCTGGTCCGGCCTGTCCGGCTGTCGGACTCGTGCGGCTGGCACGGCCTGTCCGAGCCGCGGTGCCTGTCCGGCTCTGTCGGCCTGGCCGGCTGTTCCGGAACTGTCATGCTGTCGGCTGTCCGGTGTCGGCTCTGTCCGGCCTGTCCGGCTGTCCGGCTGTCCGGCTTCCGTGTCCGGTGTCCGGCTGTCCGGCTGTCCCGGCTGTCCGGCTGTCCGGATGTCCGGCTTCCGGCTGTTCCGGCTGTCCCGGCTGTCCGCGACCTGTTCCGGTGTCCGGCTGTCCGGCAGTCCTGAGTCAGTGCTGTTTTTCCTGAGCTGTCCGGGTATCTGTCCGGCTGTCCGGCATGTCCGGGTGTGCTCGGACTTGTCCAGGAGCTGTGTCCCCGGGGCTGTCCGGCATCTCAGATCCTGGCCTGATTCCGGCTGTGCCGGCCGTCGGACTGTCGCGGCACTGTCCGTGGGCTTGTTCCGGCTGTACGCCGGCTATCCGGAGAACAACGAGACCACCCTTTGGTCCGGCCCTGTCCGGCTGTCCGGCCACTGTCGGCACTGTCTCCGGCTGTCCGGCTGTCCGCACTGTCCCCTGGCTGTCGGCTGTCCGGCTGTCCGGCTGTCGGCACCTGGTCCGTGCTGTCCCGCTGTCCGGGTGCACGTGTCCCGCGTGTCGGTGTCTGTTCGTTACTTAGTTCACCGCTGTCCGCTGTCCGGCCTGTACCGAAGTCAGTCGCCGGAGATGCACTGTCCGGCTAGTCCGTGTTGTCTCGAGCTGTGCGGGATCCGCTGTCCGCTCGTCCGGCTGTCCGGACTGTCCGGCTGTCCGCTGTACCGGCGGCTGTAGGCCCTGTCCGCTGTCCGGGGTCCGGCCCCTGTCCGGCTGTCCCGGAGCTGTCCAGGCTGCTCCGAGGCTTGCGCCCTGGTGCGTGCTGTCCCTCGAAGCTCGTCCTGGGCTGTCCGGTGCTGCTTACGCGGCTCGTCCCCGAGGGCTGTCCCGGCTTCTGGTCGGCCTGGTCGCCGGTCCTGTCAGCCTCTGTCACCGGCTGTCCGGGGCTGTCCGCCTGTCGGGCTGTCCGGCTGTCCGGCGGTGGCCGGCTGTCCCGTGTTCCGGCTGTCCGGCTTGTCCGGCTGTCCCGAGCCTGTCGCTGAAGTGGATCGCCTTGTCCGCCTGTCCAGGACTTTTTCCCGGCTGCACGAGTTGTCCGGCTGTCCGGCCCTGTCGTTGGACTGAGTACCGGAATGTTCCCGGGTTTGTATGTCCGCTGTTTTGACTAGTATCACGGTCTGTATCCCGGCTGTACCGGCTGTCCGGCATAAACTGTCTCAGCTGTCCTTGCTGGTGCCGGCAACTGGTCCGGCTGTCCGGAGCTGCTCCACGGAACAAACCTATGTCACCGCTGTCTGGACTGCGGAAGAATGGCCACTCGGGGCTAGTACGGTAGAGTACGGCTGATCCCGAACCATGTACCGGTACCTGTCCGGCTGTCCGCGTCACCGCACTGCTCCGAGCTGCCCGGTCTGTCACGGGAGACTGTCCAGCCTGTCCGGCATGTCCGGCCTGTCCGGCGTCCGGCATCCGCGCACTGTCCGCAGTTCCGGCTGTCCCGGCTGTCCGGCTGTCCGGCTGTCGAGACTGACGGCATTGGTCACGGCCTGTCCCGGACTGTCGGCTGTCCGGGTTTCGTCATGAGTCGGCTGTACCGGCACTGATCCGGAGCTAGTCACGGTGCACATGATCGGACTCGTTACGCGTGTACCTGGTCCGGCTTGTCCGGCTGTCGGCTGTCCGGCTGTCCGGCATGTCCGCTGATTCCGGGATGTCTCTGGACCTGTCCGGGTACGGCCTGTCCAGGACTGCCTCGGACTGACCCCGGTCTGTGCGGATTCAGGACCTTTGTCTATAAATCTGCTCCGACTGTCCGGCTGATAGCGTATGTCCGGCTTGTTCCGGCCTGTGGTCCGAGACTGTCACCGGACCTGTTCGCAGTCTGGTCCGGCCTGTCTCGAAATGATCACGGTGTCCTGGCTGTCTGTGTTCTGCTGTCTAGGCGTCCCGGCTGTATGGCTGTCTGGCATGATCATGGTTGAGGTCCATTGGTGGTGATGGGACACCCCACTTGTGCGGCTCGTTGATCGCAGCAGGTCCGTGACTGAGTCCGGACTGTCCGGACTGCCCGGAGGCTGTCCAGTAGGCTGTCCGGCTTAGTCTCGTGTTGTCTGGCTGTCTGCTGTCTGGCCTGTCTGGCTGTCTGATTCTGACCTGTCTGAACTGTCCTGGACAGTCCGGCTGCTCCGGCTGCCGCGCATGAGTGAGTCGTAGTTTTGGTCGTAGGATCAACAACTTTGTGCCGGCTCTCCGAGGCTCTGTCCGCTGTCCGGCTGTCTCGCTGTCCGGACTGTCCGCTGTCGCGAGCTATGGTCCAGGCTGCTCCGACTGTCCGGGCTGCCGGCTGTCCGGTCCTTGTCCGCGCGGTCCGGCTGTCCCGACTGACGGGCTGGTTTCTGGACTTTGTCCGGACTGTCCCGACTGTCGCTGTCCGGCTGTCCGGCTGTCCGGCTGTCCGGCTGGTGGTCTTGGTTGGTGTGGACATCACCACTGTGCGGCTGGACAGTGGTTAGTGGTCAGTTGCGAAACGCCGGAGGATAAGTGCTTTATTCTGGGCAGTTACACCAGAGTTATGAGCAGAGTGTCCCTGGCCTGTGAGAAATAATGCGAGCAAAGTTGGTGTTGTGCTAGTTTGCAACTCATTTATTGTGTAATGCTAGCTGAAATCTGCACTCGCTATCGTTACAAAACATAATCATTGATGAAGAAATGATAGCATTATTTGATGAAGAAAAAACAGGGATAGCATCAAGGACGTTTAAGTGACCGAAGGTTCCTGATTATGATACAAATGAAACTGTTGCAGAAGGAAGCTTTCACTGATGATAACATCTGGAGTTAATTATCGCGGCCTTATAGATAGTGTTGCGTGCGCTTACCTCACTCGCTCGGGGTAGACTGCCGGGCCCGAGCGCCGTCCGGGTCGGGGTCACGCATATCTGAATCATCATTCCGGCCGGGGTCGTCGACCTTCTACAGTCCCCGGGCGGCGGGCACCATCGGGGGGTCACCCGTCTGGCACCGCGCATGGCGTTGCGCGCGTTGTACGGGGGAGGCAGAAGTGTGACCGCCACACACTCCTCCCCACTTCAGGCTACTTCCTCTCGTAGTTGAGCGCTGTGGACGGCCTGGTGTAACGCCGCGGGTAACGGTCGAGTTGCGGCGGAGAGCAGGACTCTGGCCCAGCGGGCTCTTGAGCAGATGCGTGAGAGTCGTCCGTGGTTGTGTTGTCCGACGGCTCTTCGACGGTCAGGTCCACGAACGAGGCCGGCGTCTGCGCAAGTCCGTTATGTCGGCAGTCGTCCGCCGTTGAGTCTGCAGTGGGTGGTTGAGCTTGTCAAGTACTTTGGAGGCTGCTCGTCCTCAATTAAGTGGGAAACGAGCAGCCGGTCCGGTCTCCATCCGAGACGATTCGAGAGATTAAATGAGCGTTCATGGTGACTCGATCAAGCGACGCTTCTGGCGCCGTCTCACTTTAAACCACGTGTACAGTCACACTGCAAATCGCGTCAATATCAATTTTGCTAAGGAATTTCAGAAGGCCCAATGCGCATTGTGTTAGTGAGGGCATTTCGGACTGACCAAGCACCTGTTGGCTGTTCAAGTTTGAATACCTATACATACCAAGTCTACTCCCGGGGCGAACCTGAGCTGAATCTGACGGTTGCTCCTTCGGCTAGGCACATTTCGCTGCTTCCAACCTTTTTCTTCAACCTGATGCGGGCAAGCCCATTTGGTCCACTCATGGAAGGCGTGATCCCATCTGCTTTCTTTTCCCAAGGGGCGACTGCCGCGAGCTTCGATTCGGAGGTCGTGGCCTGTACCGCCATCACCGATGGGGCGTCTGACCAGTTGTATCATGCACGCTGTTTCGATCTGCACAGAGCTCATTCATTTTACCGGGAGTCCACGATCGATCTTGAAACTGGAAGACTGCATACGCGTGGTTTCTGCACACTACGACACGGAGCAATAAGTGTGCCAACATAAACAGTGTGTTCATTGGATGAACCCAGCTCAATGACTTGACACTGGCTTTCACCATGGTGCGGTGAACTTTGCGCGGTATAGTAGTGTCGTAGAACCTCCCTATTTACTTTACCAACTCGTTCACTTATCCACACAAAACGGAAAAGTCCGGAGAGATCTGCCGAGAGATAATTGCTTCTCTCTCTGTACTCTCCGAGAGGATTTGAGACGCATCGCTTCCCAACTTCCAGAACTGACACGATGAACACCTACGAGTCTCATGAGAAATTCTTGCAGACGCTCCTCGGATTCTGGCTGCTCGCCATTGGGAACGCCTTCTGAGATCACAATTTGAGTCGCTTTGTGTTCGGTCAGAAGTAATGCTCATGTTACCTTCAGGCTGGGAGAGGAACGGTCCGCAGATGTCGATAGGACGACGACATCCACACGGTCGCTGTGGGACTGGAAAGTGTCCTATGCGGCTTTAATCGCTTATGCCGGCTGTTTACAATGGAGAAGTTTTGCGCACGACCGGCACCAGTGAAGACTCTGCGATCATTGTGCTCCAAGAAGAACGGACATTTCACTCTCATTGCAAGCGGGCAGCATTCCGCCGCTGGTGGCCGGCCATCGGTTTATCATGTGCTAGGTCCGCAGCACGCAACGGGACCAAGTGAGCTAGGGCCATCAACGACCTGGTCCGCCGTTCTCCGGCCCGTGTGGCGGAACACCTTGTGGCCCTCCTGGATCCAGCACGAAGACCACAGACTCCGATCTCAGCTGTAGCCCTCCGTCTCCAAAGAATGCCGTGCTCCTTCAGGGGCACGTCGCGACGGAACTTGCCTGCAGGCAGCAATTGACCGTCCTTACACTGCAGCGCAGAATTCTCCTGTCCTCGCATTCACTGCCTCCCTACCTCCAAAAAGTGCGTTTACTAGCCCGTTTGTCCGTCAGGCGCAGCTGGCACGCTACAACCAGGCGCTCCCGATAGCGCGTCAGCGTGGGGAATGGACTTCCCCGCCACATCTCAATGGTGAGCTCGGTAATTCGAACAACGTTCAAGGTGCCAGTTACTGGCGAGGCGTCCCTTACAGCGATGTTGACGAAGAAAGATTAGATATGATTTGGGTATCCGGTTCTGAGCACCGCATCGCCTCCGTAATGTAAGACTGGAAATGCTCCACAGCCCAGACAAGGGCAGCTTCCTCATACTCTAGTTATGGGAAGTAATTTCAGTTGCTATGTTACCATGGTCGACCGGCTGCACACATGACCAAGGCCGTGCTTGTAACCTGAGACAAAACCGCCAGCGATTCTACAACGAATTCAGGAACGCTCCAGTGGGTCCAGGCTCGAAAAATTGTACATCAATATCCATGGGATAAGGCAGGGAGACCCTGGGGAGCCAGTCTACGTTAACAGAGATGTCTCGTTGTTCGACATGACGATCATATGTCATCATCCTAGGGTGTCCACTGAATGTGTTTTTGAAGGAGCGGTCAGCCTTCCTCTCCAGAAGCCTCAGCAGCGGTTTGGCTACGTCGGCGTACTTCTGACAGAAGCGCCGATAGTAGGACGTGAGGCCGATGAATCTCTGAAGCTCCTCGTGTGTTGCTGGCGTTGGGTAGTCACCCACAGCTTTCAGTTTGGCTGGGTCAGGGCGGATTCCGTGCCGAGTCACCAGAAACCCCAAGTAGCCAACTTCACTCTGGGCAAAGCTGCACTTCTCCAACTTCAGGAGGAGGCTCGCATCTGCGAACTTCCCGAGGACTTCGTCTAACCGCTTCAGATGAGTATCAAAATCCTTTGACCACATGGATGAGTCGTCTACGTACGATGGCGTGTACAGCCATTTGATCTGCCAAAGCATTTGCAGGGCCATTGTGGCAGGGTAGCGCCCGAGTCATTTTCTCTCATCTCTGTCAAAGGGCCATATCATACCATCTCTGTAGTTGGCTCATTTAGTGAGTCGAAGAAGCATTATGTTCCTCAGATAGCTCCGCTCGTTCTGCTTGAACTGCCACATCACCGTCGCAGTCGAGGGTAAATGGTGAAGACAGGCTCGTTGTTCTGTCATAGTATCAGTCCGAGCAGCGTCGTCGTGCCGAATACGAAAGTCGGGTAGTGCGCGCCCGAAATCTCGTCACTTTGGTTGATAGAGTCCTTATCGGTAGTACTATTGTTATATGTAATTTACTACTTGCTGCCTGTTCCTTACTTGCATACACATGACAACGAGGACGCGCTTCACGTCGCTGACGGACTGGTGACTGCTTGCGTATAACTACCTTCGCAGCAGGTCTCTCTAAGACACGTCGTCTCGCTTATCTTTTCGGGTTCCGTCGGGTCCGCGGGGAGGGATCCCGAATGGGCGGCTGAAAAGCTCGTCCTTGAGCCGTATGCGGTGCTCCACTTGGTCGCAACATGCCGATCTCGCCATCACTGAGAAACAGTCGTCGTTCCGTTTACGCGTTTGCACACACAGCACGGACTGTTCTCAGTATGCCCTGTCGTGCGCCGTCACGCGATCATGCCTTGGCGACTTTTTTGACTTAGCGATTATGAGGTCGCTGTCACAGACGAGGCGATCTCTCGTCCTTGCGCGTTTCCGCCTATCCTCGACTGAGGGGCTAGAGATCAGTAGTCTGAGGCGCGCCACTGCGGGCTGTGATCCGGCGTAAGATTCGCACACCGAGCAACTAGTTGCACGGAACTTGTACAACTTCATCCTCTCACTATTGGCCGGGTTGCACATACGCAGCGTCTGAACAACGTTATCAAGCTTGATAACTGTCTATCGAGGTTCGTAAACACAAGAACTGGTCTCCCCCGATCAATCCACAGAGCCTCGTCATATATCATATCTTGCGACCTATTAATCACTGCTGATGTGCTGTCCGGATCAAGCGCAGGCGGGGCGATCGCGCACTCTGCCCCCCAGCAAGCACCTCTGACGCCGCAGTATCCTGTTACACGTCCGCAAGTAGAGCTCCACTGGAAGCCAGTCGTCTCAACCACTATACGCAGCTGGTGAGGTGTTAACTCTGGCTGGTCAGGTCGTTATACCACGGCTGAGGCGGGACTCGGAGTGCCGTTCCAGAGACGGAGGCGTAAAGCTCACCTGCTCGGCCGAGGGAGTACTAGGAGCTGCGCCGTAGTACCGAGCATACCGGTACTCGAGCCGCCGCTCCGACCGCTGCGCGCTCTCGTCGTCGGGCCGTGGAAGATGTAACACGTTCAGGACTCTGGTCGGTCTCAGTACACGACATAAGTCCGAGGTCAGCCAACTGTTAACTCAAATTCAGGGAGACAGTAAATTATTTCCTAGACGTACGTGCTTCTGGTTTTTCACCTCCTGAGTGATGGGCGGCTTGGTACTCTGAATGATGGAACACTGTCAACGATCAGAACCGTATGACGTCGCGCAGGCAGCTGTCCACACATCACGGTTGCGTCGACTGTCCCTCTCACCTTCAGTGGCGTGCCGTCGATAGTCACAGGTGCCGAGGACGGGTGCACCAGAGGCCGAAGCGTCCCGTGTTTCAGCGCCGGACAGCTGCTGGTGATGAATGTGACGTCACTGCCGGAATCAGCTAACCACGTGACGGGGTACACAATTCCGACGATAGCTACTGAGGATTATCCCGGGGGTTTTATGCATGGCGCCACAGTACCCGAGGATCTACGACAGCTGGACGAGAAGTGGGTGGCTCACATTCTCCTCGGTCCACTGTACCGTTTTCCGAGCGCGAATCGGCTGGTCGAAGGTATGGACATTTCTAGAGGCACAGTGTGAACGTTCACGCAATAGAAAGACATCACGCCTCTATACATCCTCTCGTACGGCTTGGGGTACGACGTCTGCTGGTTGCGCATAGCGGCTGTAGTCACCGACTGGATTCGAGAACACCTGCAAAAGCACATGTCCCTCCGATGTGCCCCAACATTTGAATCTTGTCGTTCAGTGCCGACAACATGGAATTGTCAGCGGAGTGAGGGTGGGAGACAGCGTTCAAGCTACCAGACGCCTCTCCTCTGCGAGTGCCGTGCACTGCACCCACGGACGCGCCGCCTCCCGCCGACGCCTCGATTTGTTCCAGCTTCCTCGCCTCCAGCAGGAGCTGCTCGGTAGTCCAGGTCGGTTGGTAGAACGAAAGCAGATGCCTCCGCGATCTGTCTCCGATGCCCATCAAGAACCGATCCTTCACAAGCCGCTGCCGGTATGTGGTGTCCTCCCACTCAGGGTATGCACGAGCACAGAGCGTTTCCAGATCATACAAGAAGGTTGCCAATGATTCACCGTGGGCACGAATACGCTGGTGGAATTCCAACGCATACTGAACGGTAAGTCCGGGGGCGTCGAATTCAGCTTTGAGTTTTCCACACAATGTTTTCCAGCTGTTTCTGTCTTCATCCGAGAGACGCAGCACAAACTCAAAGGCTCTACCAGTTTGGCCGGGAGGAGGCCTAAATCACACAAGACCGATAATAAACTATAGTTCAACTGGGCACAGGAGTGGCTGCCGTCTATTCGTAGCGGTCCATGCGTCGCACGCACCCGTGGCTGATCATGCATTACGAATCTGTCTTACATCCACGTTTAACGACTATCAACTCCCCTCGGTACGCGTCAAAAACTAGCGCTAGTCCGGTTAATCTCTTCGAGCACAACGTGCTATGAAGCTCTCTATGCCTGTTTCTCCTGCTGTCACACACTGTTGGCGTGACTGATTACTCATCTCGCTCAGTGGCCGTAAGACTGGCGGGCCCACGAGCGGCCACGATCCGGGGGTCACAGGCAGGGCCGAGAGGTGCGGCTGTACACTTGCCTCTATATAGCTTTTCCCGGACGTGGGGCGGCGTGGCCAACCATACCGGGCGGTTGCCCACCTCCGTTTCTGGCCACGGGCCCAATCGGGCGTGTTTTGGCTGTCGAGCGTGTTACGGGGGAGGCAGAAGTGTGACCGCCACAATAGGTACGTCCAACAATTATTATCCTCCCTTTGTTATTCATACTTAGTGACGATATTTAAACACTGCCTTGACAACGTTTTGACAAAAGCTTATCTGATAAAAGTTTCTACCAACCTCATACTTACACCAACCATTCGTTTTGGGATGAAGTAAAAACAAGTCACTTTGCGGAAACCTGCATACATGACGTAAACGTTTGCTTGCTGCGCCGCAACTAGTCGCGACTGCTGTCTGTCATACCCATGTGCTCCGCGCTTGTGTGGCCGATCCGCCTGTTCTCGTGTCGTAACTCCACACATTCTCGTACCGTAGCCGTGCCTGTTCTGTTCTCGTGTCAGCCCTCGGGGCGCCTGTGCGTGGGCTGCACCTCCACTGGCCGGTGATCCATCTGACGACCTCTGCCACCTGCTGCATAGCTAACGAGCCTCTTACCTCAGCTAACCACTGGGCCGGTCCGGCGGGCCCACCACTGCCCTGCGTTCCTCGCCCCAGGTCATTGCCAACTATTGCACCATCCCCCCCCGTTTGAGATGGACAGATGGGCCGCGGGAGATATCGATATGTCTCAGCCAGGAAATACTAACACATTACATATATACCGGGACACATTGCATCGTAAATATACCTCCATTTAGCTACAGTAATACATTTATAAGAGGGATTAAATCACTGCAATGCACTGACAAATCACGACTTTCATAGATACTTATCTTTATTGATGTTTCGTAGACACTTATACGGAGCAGCGATGACAATTATTGCCTTGACTGTGCGGCACAAGGAACAAAAGCTTGAAGCACGTCATACATCAAGAGCGACTTATTTTTGCATGCATCATGTCACACAAATTTCCGGTCTTTTGTGTTGATGGTCAGGCATGTACCTACATGCTACAAGCGTTTCAAAGGGCCTGCCAAAGCCCATTAAGCCGTCGTTCTTGTCCGTCGGCTGCATTTCAGTGAACAGCTACATAAACATGACTGTGCAGTGTGCACAGACATTACTGCAGAGTGCACAGCCACCCTGCACATTCCAGCTGGGCGGCTCCAGCAGCAGTTAAACTCCAGCTGGTAGTCCACCCCTCCACCCTTCAGCGTCTCTCTATAATGGTGTGGGACGGGGCCAGGGTACCTTGACGGGGCTACCCAGCAGCGGTGACTACATGGCGGCGGCGGCGGCGGCGGCGGCGGCGATGGCCGGTCGGGAGGGGGTGTAAACAACACAGAGCGCGGCACGGCGCGATGCGGCGCGCGGCGCGCGGCGCGGAGCGGTGGCTAGTTGACCTCGCCAGCCGCCGCCGCCGCCCCCGCTTCAGAACCACTGACACTTTCTCCAGCCTACTGCGCATGCGCCGTGCCACTCGGCCGGACCGGAAGACGGTGATCAAAGATGACTGAACAGGAACACAGACAGCCTCACTCATAGAATTCTGGCTCAGCGGCTAATAAGCCTCACAGCCGCAGGGTCAGCTCAGAGACACTCATTTTGTGGGGTAAATCACACAAAACGTGGCTAATGCCCTGTCACCAGACAAACACGGCCTTCGTTCGGTTCTTTTTCCAATATCGTGCGACTTCAAGGGATGCCCCACCGTATTCCCTTACAATGGAATTCATCACCTTGCTGTTGCTCCGATGGCCGTCACGGGCCCAAATCGGTATTACCCAGTGTTACCTATAAACTCCTTATACAGTTCGAGCATCTGTGGAGCCAGCACCTTATAGCGCCGTCCTGTCGCTGGCCACCCCACAGTGGGAGGGGCGTGGCCGAACGATTAGCGCACCTGTCCACGTGCCGGGGACGGGTGGGGCGGGGCGGGAAGCACCCTCCACTGGCTCGGACTTCCTGCATTAGCTAGGGACCCACTGATGGTCGCGCCCCCAGTGGCGCTTCATGGCGGCCTGCGGAATACCAATGTGGTCTGCCAACGTAGTATACCACTGAGGTCTTCCATAGTAGTGTGCCACATTAGCATGTCGGTCCTCTCTCTTGATGAAGCTGCAGGTGACATCACCTGCCCCTGAACTGATCTTATCTGACCTCGGGAGGCGGACCTCGGCCTCGGCGCTGACCTCGGAACCTCGGAGAGCAGTCATTGCCAATGTCATTGGCATGCGTCTGTATGGCTAATGGCCAATCCGTTTGTCTAATTAATAATAAAATGGCTGCACCACCCATTTCGTCAAGTCTAGTGGCGACACTTTCTGATGCTTGCACGCGTTCACGTGTATCACGTTGCTATTAAAAGACCGTGTAATCAGTGCGCGGCTGTCAATGCTAATGGCGATTTCTGCGACTGGCTGTCATCCCGTTCGGAGCATAATCACTCTGTTATCGCCCACAACATCGGCGATGTCGTCACCAACTGCCTGCTACAGTGAGCGATTGTAGGCTCTCCCGTGGCGCGGTGTGCTGAGGTTGATGTCAGATACTGAACGCTGCGTGAGATCATCCATAATGACCGGTACGCGTGGATAGCCTCTCCGTGGAGCGGTATGCTGAGGGTGATGTCAGAGACTGAACGCTGCGTGAGGTCATCCATAATGACCGGTACGCGTTGAGTCTAACCAGCCGATAACCGGACTCGTCACTGCGCTGCACGGGTTGATTAGAAACCTGGCATTCCTTATGTCGTTTACTAGCTTCCAGGTTTGTTCCGCTTCCGAGAAAATGCGGTTTATCCCGTATGGAATGCGGTTTTTATTAGACAGTATTCCGCGGCATCTCATGCGGCATGCCTGTCCAATAGTTTGATGACGGTCAATAATGGCCTCTGGTCGTTTTATTGCACTCACGTCCCAAATCTGCAGACAGGTAGCTCAATAGCCTGCCGCAATAGCTCAATCGCCACAAGTAATGGACATTCGACTCAAATACAATTGACTTGCATACCGATTGTATGAAAAACAGTTTGAGAGCCAGGATGACTCACATGCTCATAATTTAGGCATATACGCTTTAGAAAGCCGACGGGATGGCTGAAGATGCACGAATTAATTATATATCATGCCATAGATAACAGTAGACCAGTAACAGTGCCATAGATAACAGCAGTCTACTGTTATCTATGATCATGCATATATTATGTTATGTTCACTGCGCACGTTACATTTCTCATTTTATCCATCCTGCACAAAATTTGCAATATTGTATAATTTGTATCTATACCGAAATTGTACTAACAAATATTTGATGTTTGGACGTAGCTCTTACAAAGCGACGTCACTTTATCGTTCCATACACGGGTGGGGAGGATTTAAGCAAGCATTAACATTTATTTTCGCCGAAACTTAAACTGTGTGACATCGGCATCCCCGTGAGAGTCCAGCGTTTCCACACAGCGTGGTCTCACGATGAACGACGTACCATAATAATCAATTTGAACGCCGAGCGATCCTTTTAGCCAGGCCGATTTCTGAAGGTGCCGCCAAAGAAAGCCGCTCCATCGGCACATCGATTGGCTGCGGTGTTAATGGAAAGCCACTCACTCCTCCGTGGACTGCGCTGATTGGGTGTAGTGCTGATCGAAAGTCGCCTCATCGGCACTCTGATTGACTGCAGTGTTGTTAGAAAGTCGGCGCCATTGATGCGCCGATTAGTTATGGTGTCGATAGCAGCCATGGTTAATCAGACCTCATATAGGCAATGAATGCACCATGACACCGCGATTCGGTCGAGTAGCGTATCTGACGCGGATAGGTGTCTGAGATTGCCTGTTGTAGTGCCGCGCGCGATAGATAGGAACGCTGCTGGGAAGTGTCTGACATGGTGCTGCCTGTGTGTTGCAGATGAGGAGGAGTGGGAGGGCACGGGCGCCAGCTCCGAGGACCTGCTGCAGGACTCCAGCTCGCGATGGCGACACAGGTAACCACAGGGCACGGAACGGCACCCAACACCGGCTAATCAATCCTTACAGGTAACCACACGGCACGGAACGGCATCCAACACCGGCTAATCAATCCTTACAGATAACCACACGGCACGGAACGGCACCCAACACCGTCTAATCAATCCTTACAGGTAACCACACGGCACGGAACGGCACCCAACACCGGCTAAGCAATCCTTACAGATAACCACACGGCACGGAACGGCACCCAACACCGGCTAATCAATCCTTACAGGTAACCACACGGCACGGAACGGCACCCAACACGCTAAGCAAACGGCACCCAACACCGGCTAATCAATCCTTACAGGTAACCACACGGCACGGAACGGCACCCAACACCGGTTAAGCAATCCTTACAAGCGCTTAATACGAGATTAACATATGGCGAGCAATGTAAAAAGCATTAGCGCGTGGAGTGTGGTATTTTCAACATTATGCACTGGCATACTGCACTGGCGACATATGGTAAAAGACTTACCAAACTCTGCTGTGCATGCAGATATGTGTGATCTCGCTTTTTTCCAAACTACTGCACTCGCTGCGCTCGTGCAGAAATTAAGAAAAAAAAATCAATCACAAATGTGAATGTACATACCAGCATCGTTCAGTAATGCGTAATCCCATTTATATCAGAAAGAGCAATGCTCCCCTGTTGCGTAAAAATACTTGTGACAAAGAGTGCAACGCGCTTGGAATTATCCCAAACGACTGGTTTCTGGTGTTGTGCAAGGAACGTATGTAACGACGCGTAAGGAAGTATCTAATCGAAGCTAGTTTGCAGAAAGCGGCAGCAGGAAACACTCAGTACAAGTCAACGCGCAGTCTGCAGTCAGGTGACCAAATTTGTTAAAACTGGGTAACGTGTGTCAGATACGGACATTTCGGTGGTGTATTTGTGTTAATTGTGTGATTCAACCGGGGTATATATGCGATGTGACGTCAATGTGACCGAATGATGTGATGTGTGACAATGTGACCATGTGATATGTGACCATGTGTTGTGTTTGTGCCGACAGAACCAGCTCCCAGCTGGACGTACGGGCCTCGGCAGAGCGACACAGTCCAGACGCGGAGGACCACATCACGTCGGGGGTGTCCTCCTCCCGCCGAACACCCAGTCAGAGGCAGAGGTGCGTCCACGTTCAAAATGGGACAAACACAACTCATTTGCACGTATGGTCCAGCCGCATGCCTGTCTTATTCATCTTTATTCCTTCCCTTAAAGGGATGTTTTTTATCATGTCTGGCACGTCTATATCAATGTTCATACGAATACGCCCGCCCACTTACCCGGAAAACTGCACGCATATTTGGGCAAACTTCCTGCATCGTCGGCACGAAACTGCATCAACTGCAGTGAATTCGTGTCTCTTTGGTGGCACCGCGCCATGTCTCTTCCTTTCAGTTCAGTTCTGATCGGCACTGCCGGGACCTCAGCTCATGGTCCCCAAATTGTACAGTACCAGACCCGCTGGTCGCCGGGTCCTAAATTGTACAGTACCAGACCCGCTGGTCGCCGCGGTGAGCCTGTGAGCCTGTGAGCCTGTGAGCCTGTGAGCCTGTGAACCTGTGAGCATGTGAACCTGTGAGCCTGTGAACATGTGAGCCTGTGAACCTGTGAGCCTGTGAGCCTGTATGCCAGTGAGCCTGTGAGCCTGTGAGCCTGTGTGTCAGTGAGCATGTGAGCCTGTGAGCCTGTGTGTCAGTGAGCATGTGAGCCTGTGAGCCTGTGAACCTGTGAACCTGTGAACCTGTGAACCTGTGAACCTGTGAACCTGTGAACCTGTGAACCTGTGAACCTGTGAGCCGCTCTCCTTTGTCCTTTGAGTTTGCAGAGCGTCGTGCCCGACTCAGCCGTGATTCTGTTGTCACGGAGCTGTGAGAGGCTGCAGGACGGCTTATTGGTCGCGGAGCCGGGTATCGCCGTCTGTTGACTGACCTTTGAGAGTTCAGCTCAACGGTGTCTCCGAGTAGAGTTCAGCAATGCCATATTTGTATCAGTGATTGAAGAGATACTGAAAGGCAGAGATATCTGGTATAACAAGAAAGGTTATGTAGCCCGTATACAAAATCACTTAAATCCGTAGGCGACAGAAGCAGCTACATCGCAAAAGCGGTCATAGCCAGTCATATTCAATAGCTTGTGGAAGTACCTACATCACTATCAAAATGTATTTTTATCAAAGCTGTTTTACTTAAAGGGATCATAAGACCTTTTTCCACTTTATTGGAGGTGGCAATGCAGTTTGGTACACGAGGCTAAGTTATATTGCAGATTTTATTCATAAAGCTTGAAAATGTCTCTAAGTATACGAAAATCACGTTCAAACTTCGTAAGCGTTCCACGCAAATAAGTGCTTCCTGGTTAGAGCCGTAGAAATAAAACACGTAAACCCATGCCTTTTCTTCCGTATCTCCTGCAATGATTATGGGTCCCAAACAGCGGAAAAAGGCAAGATTTGGTTCATAACTAGTTGTAACATTACTCAGTTCATGCAAATCAGATATAATGTCATTCTTAATGACTCGGGCATCCACGTATCATTCCAATAATAGTTGACTCCAATCGCCCCGTAGCGAAGGTTGAAGGGATGACCCCCGGCCGGCCATTTTAAGCCCTCAAAATAACAATTAAAGGTATGCAGACATAATTCCTTTGGCACCGTCATGGGAAATCAGTTGAAGATAATGACTTAGAAAACCATTTGTATTATAGGCGATATGATTCGGCTGATGACCGGTATGCATCGTCCTGCTTCAACATTCGAGTCGAGGTCCCTTGGTCTGTTTATAATTTAGTAGCAGTGTTGAGAAATGGTTCGACGATTGCAGCGCACATGATCGGCAATTGCCACCAACTTTGTTTACTCTGTGTGTTTACACCACGTGTTTACATTGTGCGTTGCTTGTATTCAGAGCGCAATATATGCCTCGTTTTCTTCTTTTGCATTTGGACTAGAATTGCTAGTGCTGATATAATCTGATCGTAATTAATAACAAAAGCTTATCAAATAGCTTTATTAATATACAAAATTCGTGAAAAGTGGGATAATAACGTTCGATAAATATTGTTGCATCGCTTCAATCATCCATAAAATTATTAGAAGACATTCGAAAAGGTCTTATGATCCCTTTAACAGCGGAAAAATCGGTAGCATTCGGGTCACTCGTAAAACACATTTACATCTCACATATTGCATTAGGAGGGTCACATGAACGAACTCGTGGGAGCTCACTCGACTCGAGCTGTCTCTCCATCAATTGATTAAAGCGAGATTCGGACACCTGTCTGACAGATGAGGGGACCTCCGCACCATTTTAGTCGTAAGGTGCGGTTAGTATTTCCTAAATGCACGTTAATGTCATGTTTAAAACATAACACGATAAGATCGATATTCTGCATTAATTCCGACTCATGTCACTGAGCAGCGCCATTAAGACGAACACGCCTGGGTGCGGTGAGGCATCCTGTTGCTTCGCTTGCAGAGCGTTAGTGAGTTTAAAAGGGAATGGGCCTCGTCGGCTCGCCCAACTGAAACTGGTTTGGGAGAAGTGAGTCATTTGGCTCAGGGTCACTCGGCAACGGCCGACATGGCGCACCGTTCCGGGCTCATTCTTTCATCCACTGTTATATGTTGACGCATGCAATAAATCCGTCACAGGTGCACGAAAAGCCCATGCAACCGAGCCGCTAAGCTCCTTGCCGCCATTTAAGTCTACAGTCTGCATCCTCATCCAGATGAGTTCACTGATTAAGTTTTAAACAGGAGACGTGTCCAGACAGCCTTGATTCAAATGTGATTTCTCTCTAACTGAACTTCAGGTATCAGTAGCCGTTGGTATGAAGGCGTCGTATGGATTATAGTCACGAAAGTCATGCATCTTCTTGTTCCCGCTCAGTTGTTTTTGCTGTGCCCTAAGCACTTCTTTTCCAATTTATACATGTGCCTTTTAACCATTTTCGTGAGGATCTTGCCCGTTGGATAACTGGTCAGTTATTTGTCAGAACTGGAGCATTGTAACTTATCGCACGCAGACTTTATATACTCGTGCCCGGTTAGCCGGCGCTGTAAGAAGACGATGGTATTGGTCGTCACTGCTGGGCAGAGCAGCTGTGTGAAGCTTACTCCTGCACATGCCGGTTATGCTGACGTCTTCTCATGAGGCTGATGCAGAATGAAGCGGGCGTCTGCTGAGCACTCCGCTGAAAATAAAGTATACAGAGCCAACTAGCCTTGACCCGACCGCAGCTGTCAGCCGTCTTCAGAGTTCAGAGCGGATATTTCTAGTCCTCTGCAAATGTTATTGCAGTCAGCAAAACGTATTATTGGGAGTTTTTGACAGCTCTTTGTCTGTCTTCGTCAGTTTGGTCGTTTTAAAAACGTTTACACGACACTATCGAGGCAGCAGACAGCCGGTTTGCGTACCGTAGACGTATCTTTGACGTATCGTGAAAAACTAATCGCTGGGACACAGCAAAAACAGCACAATTAAGGAGTGTAGTTCAGTTTGCAGGTCAACTGACAGCGCTGGTGGATGTGGAGTGGCCAACACTGGTTGATGTGGGGCGAAATAACAGAATGCTTGACAAAATAAAAAAGTGTGATTTCGCTTCTTTGTGCATTTAGAAGTTGATGTAAAATAGCCATCCTTTTCCTTTGTAAAAGCTATTTAGATTTTATCTAAAATCGATATGACAACTCATTGGCCGATAGTTCAGTCGTCTAGGGGTCACGGCCCCATTTCTGGAACCGCCCATGACTGACGCAGTATTGGTATTGTTGTTTGTGTCGCAGGTCGCCGCCGACGGCCGTGCCGCCGGAGCAGGCCGACAGGAGCCGAGGACTGAGCTCTCAGCAGGCTGACTGGAGCCGCGGACTGAGCTCCCAGCTGGAGGACGACAGAGACGCAGACGCGCCGCCTCCGCCACCGCAGCGGCCTCCACCAGGTGAATACGGCAAATACACAACAAACAATGTCTTACTCACACATNTCGGCTACCCGAGTCAATCGAGGGTATCAAACTTCGCAGTCACGCACGGGAACCTTCATACCAAAGTACCATCACACCAGAAAATAGACACATGATCACATCCCCTATTGAAAATGTCCTATACGATTTCTCATTTCTAATAAGATTTCATTAATAATTTGCATAATAAAATACATTATATAGGAAATTCAAAGCACTATCTTATAGGAAATAGTTCGCTTAAAGTATAGGATTATATTCCTGAAGGAGTATTATTCCTAAAATATTCCTATAAAAAATAAATCCTATAGGAAATGTCGAGCACTTTCTTATATGAAAATGGAATCACATGGGACTCGATTTCTAAATGATAACTAATCTTAACCTACGAGTTGATTGGTGGAGGGGGGGGGGCAGGCTTTTCCCCTTCCCGTTATTTTGATATATTTCCTAAACCAACAGCAATGTCCTCACCTATCTTTTAGAACCCTTTCTCATTGATTTCTCTCATGTCAATCAATTTCATTTATAAGGAAAAAGATGAGGTCATGAAAGGTCAACCAGGAATGACGTCAGAGTGACGTTTTTTAACAATCAGGGTTCACGGGAAACGCTGTTAAAAGTACATTTCCTCAGATAAATGCAAATTGCAATTGCAATATATCAAGTGATTGATTGATTGATGCAATTTATTTAAAAAATAATATAGGAATGCTATGGAAATATAGGGACTCACTGACTCAGCTATCAAACTGCTGTCTCGGAATTTCGTTTTTTTATTGAATTAAAAAATTGAGAAATCCAATACATTTTCTTTTGTTTTAACACAATCATAGGCGTCGGAAGTGGTGTTGCAGGGGTGGCAGCTGCCACACCAACTTAAGAACTGGTGTGGCGGTGCTCTCCAGTCGCTTATATATACTGTCTCCGAAATCTAAATTCCAAGCAAATAAATGTACGAACGCGACTTTGTAATGGCATGGTAGCCTTTGATTATGCACTTCTATAAAAAAAACTACTCTCTTAAACTCTATGAGGAGTAGTTGCCAAATTGGTTACCAAAAACTCCGAACATGTTCAGCGAATCCACCTCGCAATACACCTCGCCGTTGTCATGGGTGTTGAAAATTAGCAGTTGGCTTTCCCGGGAATGCGAGGTGAATCCGTGGCGCATAAATGACAATTACCTGGTGCAGATTAATATGCATTCTGCTCAGTGCAGTTCAGTTCAACAACGTAGTCTTGGACCCTGGTACCCCCGACCCCGGTGTCGGCGCAACCAGGCGTAACCAGGGAAATCCCGGGATCCGATACTTTTTTTTTGTTTAACACTATTAGTGGCAGGCTCCTTCCTGATGATGATGATGATTGGGGTTTAAGGGCGGGCCGACAACTAAGGTCATATGCCGCCCAGCAGGCTCCTTCCTAACTTACCCTATTAGTGGCAGGGGGTTGTTTTCAGCGCCCCCTTGATATCTCGAGACATACTCGTCCGATTAAAAAAACGGCATTTGATTTCACCCATCACGGACTACATTTATAAAAAAGAAAAGTAAGAAATCCTTGATAGAGGGGCAATAGGGGGTTAAAAAACCCAAAATTTAGAGGTATTTTTGATCCAACACAGGCGCCATGTTTATACACCGATTTCATTGCAACTAACATTGAACGATCGATATGGAGTTGGAGTTTGATATTTGACGATTAAATTTGAAAATTCAAAAATAATAGGCGTGTGCAGGTTACTAAAAATGGGGGTAAAGTAAATGCGTAATCAAATCGTCTTTTATGTTTATTTTTCATTGATCCAATGGTTTGTTATTTGGACATCAGCAATCTTTGAACGACTGTTGTCAACTCCCGGCATTGCAGTCTCCAATAGCCGTGCGCCTTTGTACACAGCCGCTAACACCACGCGGCAGGCAGCAAACCAGCGAGAATTACCAAAACCGAGTATCAGTATTCTAGCGTATGATCGAACCATTTATAACGGATATGGGGTAGTTCCTGGGGCGTAAAATTTGCCTGTGCAATATATAAACTGATACCTGAAGCTCAGACTTCGGAGCAAGCTATTTTGCGTGCGCTTACCTCACTCGCTCGGGGTAGACTGCCGGGCCCGAGCGCCGTCCGGCGGGGTCACGCCGGGCCGGGCGTCGCTGACCTTCAAGCCCCGGGGCGGCGGCAACCATCGGGCGGTCACCCGTCTGCCACGCGCATGGGCGGTTTGCGCGCGTGTTACGGGGAGGCAGAAAGTGTGACCGCCACACACCTCCGCCTCCCCACTTCAGGTACAATCCTCTCGTAGTTGAGCCGCTTGTGGAGGCCTGGTGTAACGCCCGGGTAACGGTCGAGTTGCGGCGGAAGGCAGACTCTGCCCAGCGGGCTCTTGAGCAGATGCTGAGAGTCGTCCGTGGTTGTGTTGTCGACGGGCTCTTCGACGGTCAGGTCACGAACGAGGCCGGCCGTCCCTGGTCAGTCCGACGGCGGCGTCGCCCGCCGGCTGCCAGTTGGGCGCTTGAGCGCTGTCTTCTGGGCTGCTGTCCTCGGAGAGCAGCCGGTCCGGTCTCATCGGACAGAGACGTAGGCGGTCATGGATGCACGATCATGACGACCGCCTTCTGCCGTCCGTCTCCTTTACACGTAAAGCGTCACCTCGCTCTTTTAATTTGCAGAATTTCAAAAGGCCCCAATTCCATTTTTTAGAGAGCTTCGGACTGACGCCAACTTTTCTGTTCAGGTTTGATACCATCAACCAAGTCTTCCCGGGGCGACTGACTAAGCTGACGTTTGCTTCTCTCGGTAGGCACTGTCGGCTGGCTTCCACCTTTTTCCTCACCTGATGGCGCAGTTGTCCAGCTCACGGAGGCGTGATCCCATCTGGCTTTCTTTCCAGGGCGACCTTGCCGCGAGCTCGATTGGAGTCGTGCCTCGTAGCCGCAGCATCATCATTGTGGGGCGTCTGCACAGTTGTATCATTGCACGCTTGTTCGATATCCGCCATCATTTCCGGGATCTCTTCGTCCCACTCAGCGTCGGTTTTCTGCCACATACGACGGAGGCATGTCTTGCCGCAGTGTCCTCATGAACCGCTCTACTTGCGGATTTCCCTGTTGGGTGATGCTGGAGTAGTTCGACTCTTCTTTATCCCGAATCGTTCACACAACAAACGGAAAAGTTCCGACTCGAATTGCTTTCCCCGATCCGAATGGATTTGACGCATGGCACCGAAACGACAGATGATCTCATTCATGAGAATCTTGCAGACGCTCTCGGCATTCTGCTGCTGCATTGGAAACGCTTCTGTCCATTTTGTCGCTTGGTCCGTCACGACAAGTATGTACTTGTTACCTTTCAGGCTGGGAGAGAACGGTCCGCAGAATGTCGATAGAGACGAAATTCCCACGGTCGCTGTGGGACTTGGAAGTGTCTGATCGGGGGCCTTACACCGCTTATCCGGCTGTTTTACATTGGGAGACATGTTTGGCACGACCATGGCACCAGCGAAGACGTCTGCCGATCATTGCTGCTCCAGTTAATAGAAAACAGGCATTTTCAACTTCTTAAAATGCAGCTTCTGCGATTAACACGCCACCTTGGTAGGCCTGGTCCATGGCTTCATCATGTGCTAGTCGCAGCAACATGCAGGGACCAACGTGAGCAGAGGGACAACGACCTGGGTCGCTGTTCTCGCCGCAAAACTTGTGGCCCTGTTGATCAGCAGACCACACTCGCATCCTCAGCGTGCCTCTCCGTCTCCAAAGCTGCCGTGCTCCTTCTGGGGGCAGTCGAGGCCTATAACTATGCCGCACGCGTATTGAGCCCGTCCTTCACGCGCAGCGCAGAATTCTCGTCACCGACCTTCCTTTGCTCCTCAGGCTTCATCTAGCCCCGTGTCCGTCAGTGCGGCACTGCGCTAACAGCGCCTGACAGCGCGTACAGTAAAAAGGAAAGTACTGGGAATGGACTTCCCCGTCACATGCTCAATGGTGAGCTCTTTATTCTGACACTTCAGGCCATCTGGCGAAGCGTACCCTTCAGCTTGTTCGAACGAAGAAAGAGCTAGAAAGTGCGATGTGCATCCGTTCTGAAGCACGCTCGGCCTCCCGCTAGCATTGATGGACTCGAAATGCTCCACAGCCCAGACCAGCCAGACATTCCTTCTCTGTTGTGGAGTAGTTTCGTTCAGGCCTTGCTCAGTTACCGGCTGGCAAAAGCCACGGGCCGGTTGTCCTGAGACAGAACCGCAGCGATTCCAACGTCAGACGCGTCAGTGGTCAGCTCGAAACTGTCATCCATCCTGGGATAGGCCAGGACCGGAGCAGTCACCAGGATGTCCCTCAGTTGTTCGAAAGCATTGTCACATTCAGGTGTCCACTTGAATGTGTTTTTGAAGGAGCGGTCAGCCTTCCTCTCCAGAAGCCTCAGCAGCGGTTTGGCTACGTCGGCGTACTTCTGACAGAAGCGCCGATAGTAGGACGTGAGGCCGATGAATCTCTGAAGCTCCTCGTGTGTTGCTGGCGTTGGGTAGTCACCCACAGCTTTCAGTTTGGCTGGGTCAGGGCGATCCGTCCGAGTCACGCAGAACTCCCCAAGTACACTTCTATCTCTCTCCGCGACAGAGATATTGTACCTGTGCACACTTCTCTTCTCCAATGTTCGTGAGGCGAATGAGCTCACAGCTATCGTCAAACTTCACTCACCCTACGTACATAAAACCGCCTCATCAGTCAGCGATTGGAGTTACGGTATATAGCGCACTCAAAATCGTTCTAGCTATCACGACAGGATGCGATCGGTCAGTCTAGACTGTATCAATAATTAAGAAGTTATTACTCTGGTGGGTAGCAAGACCAGTTTGAGATCTACCGAGACAGGCATTCCATGCAGCAAGGCCATGTTTCTATGCATGACGAGCCGGTCGCCGCTCCGAGTTTCGTCCCATGTGCGCCGATTCTTAACGACCACTCGTTATGTGCGTCACTACTCGTCGAGAGTAACGAATGCGGCAGATGAGACTCTCTCATGTATATGATACACGGCTCGTTACATGCGTGTAACTGCCAATACCCGCCTCGTCCACATGTCTCTCGGAAAGGTTGGTGCTGCAGAAAGTCGTGTTGTTCTGTAGGCAGTCCAGAGCGTCGTCGATGCGAACCAGCGGATGCGCGTCGAACTCGGTCACTTTGTTGAGCCCTCGGTAGTCTATTGTAAGTCTACTGCTGCCGTCCTTTTTCTTACACATGACAACAGGCGCGCTCCACGGACTGTGACTCTTGCGTATGAGTCCCTTCTGCAGCAGGTCCTTGCAGAACTCGTCCGTTCTTCTTTGGGTTTTCCTCGAGTCGGTCCGCCGGGGAGCCGATCCGGAATGGCGGCTGACGCTCGTCTTGAGCCCGTATACGGTGCTCCACTAGTGCAAAATCGCTATCGCCACATGCCATCTTGCCCAATCAAGTAATAGGAACCGCGTCGTTTCGTTGACGGCAGCACGGACGCCAGAGCCCGTCTCTGCCCGTCGCGTGACATCTGCCTTGGCAACTTTGCTGCGTATTGAGGTCCTCCAGACGGCGATCTCCTCGAGTCTCCACCGTCTGCCATACTCCTCTGGTCTGAACATCTTGTTGGTGCCTTCCAAGTGTCGAGGCGCGCACTGCCGGCGGATCCGCGTAGCTCGCACACCGAGCAACAGTGCACGACTTGTACAACTTCATCTCACTTTGGCCCGGGTTGCACATACGCAGCTGAACAACGTTATCAGCTCTGATAACGTCGATCGAGTTCGAAACACACAAACTGTCCCCGTACCGCTTCGTAAACTTTTCATCTTCGACCACGCTGATGTGCTGTCCGGACACGCAGGCGGGGCCGACTCGCACTCGACCCTTACCTAGTCGAGCACCTCTGACGGCCGCAGGGTAATCGTCACGTCCGCAGTGGAGCTTCCAACTGGAAACCTAGTATCGTCACTCACACACGACAAAGCTGGATCTGATGCCTGGCATGCAAGCGCGTGTAAACCACGCTGGACGGGCCGGAGTGCCGTTCCCGGCGGGGCGGCTCCCCGCTGCCGCTGGGCCGCTGGGCTGCGCCGGCTCCGCACCGGTCTCGCCCGCGCCGCTGCGCGCTCGTCTGTCGGCCGTGGAGTTATCCGTCAGTCTCGTCGTCATACGGACAAAGTCGATCGCCACTTCACCAAACAGGGACATAAAATCATTACCAAGTACGCAGTCCGTATTCACACTGTCAACGATCAGAACCGTATGACGTCGCGCAGGCAGCTGTCCACACATCACGGTTGCGTCGACTGTCCCTCTCACCTTCAGTGGCGTGCCGTCGATAGTCACAGGTGCCGAGGACGGGTGCACCAGAGGCCTGATGCGTCCTGTGTTTCAGACAGACCGGATTCAGCTGCTGGTTGATGAATGTGACGTCACTGCCGGAATCAGCTAACCACGTGACGGGGACACCATCGACGGTGCCCTGGATCAGCGGGGTTTTACATGCCACCTTAGACGAGGCTACGACAGCTGGGACCGAGAAGTGGTGGCTCACATTCTCCTCGGTCCACTGTCGTTTCCCGAGCGCCGATCGGCTGGTCGAAGGTACGGACATTCAGAGCGCCAGTGTGAACGTTCACCGCAATTGAAGCATCCCTCATCCCTCCGACGGCTTGGGGTACGACGCCTGCTGGTAGGGCGGCTGTAGTCACGACTTGGGGGACGGGAGGACCACGCCTGGTTCTCGTACAGCCCTGCATCTGCTCTCCAACATTTGAATCTTGTCGTTCAGTGCCGACAACATGGAATTGTCAGCGGAGTGAGGGTGGGAGACAGCGTTCAAGCTACCAGACGCCTCTCCTCTGCGAGTGCCGTGCACTGCACCCACGGACGCGCCGCCTCCCGCCGACGCCTCGATTTGTTCCAGCTTCCTCGCCTCCAGCAGGAGCTGCTCGGTAGTCCAGGTCGGTTGGTAGAACGAAAGCAGATGCCTCCGCGATCTGTCTCCGATGCCCATCAAGAACCGATCCTTCACAAGCCGCTGCCGGTATGTGGTGTCCTCCCACTCAGGGTATGCACGAGCACAGAGCGTTTCCAGATCATACAAGAAGGTTGCCAATGATTCACCGTGGGCACGAATACGCTGGTGGAATTCCAACGCATACTGAACGGTAAGTCCGGGGGCGTCGAATTCAGCTTTGAGTTTTCCACACAATGTTTTCCAGCTGTTTCTGTCTTCATCCGAGAGACGCAGCACAAACTCAAAGGCTCTACCAGTTATGGCCGGGAGAGCCATCACCGCCGTAGTAACGTCACTGGGCACGGGTGGCTCCGTCTTCGTAGCGCCCCACTCGCACGCCCGGGCGATCACTTCGATCTTGCTTATCCACGTTTTAACGCTATCACTCCCGGTCCCGTCAAACTCAGGCAGCCGGTAATTCTTCGCCATCGCTATGGCTCTTGCTGTTTCCCGCTGTCACCACTTGTGCGTGCGCTTACCTCACTCGTCGGGGTTAGCTGGCCGGGCCCGGCGCCTCCGGGCGGTCACGCGCGGGCACGGGTTGGACCTCAAGCCCCGGGGGCGGCGGCAACCATTCGGGCGGTCACCCGTCTGGCCAGCGCATGGCGGTTGCGCGCGTGTTACGGTAGGCAAGAAGTGTGGACCGCCACAATACTAAGCTGGCCGATACCGTCGTCGGTCGTCACAGATGTCTCGGAAATTACTATTACAGTGCAAACATGGCCACCCGTCGTGTCGATTGCGACGATTGAGAAATTTGCATTGCTCCAAAAAATAAAGTGTCGAGATTTTGACCTGATCTCAATGTCAAGGTTAAATGTAAACACGTAGCCATTCATATGCCTTATCCTCTGTATACCTGGCTAGTGGCTATGCTTTATAGACGTATGGCTTGAAAGGAAACAGTTCACCTTGTCTATGGGGTTTTGAGTTGAGATTGTCAAGTTTGTTTCCCAATTCCCATACTCGAAAATGACTTGAGAAGCTTTCACATCTTCATAGATACCCCTTAAATAATTAATATTGATTCCTTCAAGTCGGTAACTGGAATACTGGGTAACTTCAGTCGCTGATTGGCTGATTATGGCAGATTTGACGTATGATTATGACGCACAGATGACGTAATACTTGGGGAAAGTGTTTGGATAAAACATGAAACAGATAGTGCTGGACAAAAACATACTGTTTCAGTACCTCATTCTTCTGATTACAAGAATGAACTTTATGATGTATTTATAGTGATTTTCATGTTTAAATCGTATATAAAACGTTTTTATCAGCAGCATTTTGTAGCGTATGTGTGGCGTTCAGCACTGGCCTGAACGTTCCAGACTCGCGTACGAATTGTTGATCTGTCCCCGACCCGCTCTTATATCTACTATTGGTTCCAAAATAAGCGTCCCGCTGGGCTGGCCGGCACAGCAGTTTAAGGGAATATTGCCGCGCTTGGGAAAAATTGTTGAATTGAGTGAGATGAGTGCCCGATGAGTGGCTCTAATCTTTCCATATTTCTCAATTTTACCAAGCCGTTATACTCCCTTAAACTGCTGTACCGGCCAAACCAGTGGGACGCTTATTTTGGAACCAATAGTACCAGACTAACAGTACGCGCGTGCCGCTGTTTGATTGTCCGCCCGCCCGCCTGCACGCCGAGCGATAGGAGGATGGAAAAAATGTGAATTTGAACCAAATAAAGTTAACATTATAATTTGCTTTTTCTGCGTAAATATATATATTTGCATGGCCAACTAGTAGCATGAAAATCGTTTCTAGAATCTCTCAATAACTTTTTGGTGGACTGTTTCCTATAAATACTGTCGTCGCAGATATCGGCGAAGCGTCAAGTACGGGGCGGCATGATTCGAACGATCAGTGCGAGGTATACTGCATTTGTTTGCATTTTTGCGTAGAATCGTCAGCGGGGACCGGGCTTTTACATTAGGTACACAAAGCACGTGTCATGGTTAAGACAGAAATCCACGTAGAAGCAATCAGTGGTGCCATCGTGGTTCGCACCCACGACCAAGCCACGAAGACGCTTGCAGTCGGAAGCTTTACCGACTGAGCTCGGCGGTGGAGCCGAGGCAGTGGACGTATCATTTGCTGTGCACTGCACATACGGCTGACGGCTCCAAAATCGTCTCCTGATTTTTGTTCAGACGCTTCTGGACTTTGTTAGATCTACACCGCATGGCAATGGAACAACCCCATCCCTCACTCTCACCTACCCATACACCCGCCCCCACTCTCTCACACACACATACACACACACACACACACACCCGCACACACACACACACACACACACACACACACACACACACACACACACACACACACACACACACACACACACACACACACAGCGGACCAGAGTCGCCCCTCCCCCCCTCCAACCAAGCCGACCGGCGGAGGAGTGGGGATGGGTGGGGAGCTTTCTTGGTTCGGCCGCCAGACATTGGTCAATTAATAACGGCTGCCGTCTGCACACCCGCCACAGCTGGAGGCGGTACAGTGTGTGGGGCCATCGGCCACCGACACCACCATCACCACCGAGGCCACCGCCACCGAGGCCACCATGACCGAGGCCACCGCCACCGAGGCCACCATCACCGAGGCCACCGCCATAGCCCCTGCCGCCGCCGCCGCCGCCGCCGCCGCCGCCGCTGGCGTCGCTGATGACAACATTAAGGTGCGTGCCAAATAATCGACGCCGACCAGGGGCGGCGTCACGACACGGGTTACCGGTGTGACCGAGTGTAACCAGAGGTGATTGTCGGAGGTGATCCGTAGATGGACTAGGTGAACAGAGGGGTTTAAAGTGGTCAGAGATGACCAGAGGTGATCAGAGGCGATAAGATGTGACCTGAGGTGACTTTGTGCTGTAGGTGCAGAAGTGAACCAAGAGGTTGACTTGGACGTGAAGAGGTAGACCAATAGGTGACCTGAAAGTGACATAGGTGACATAAGAGTGGTAGACGCGGTGGTCAGAGGTGACAGAGGTGGTCAGAGGTGGTCAGGGTGACCAGCGGTGGTCAGAGGTGAGAGTGAGACCTGAGGTGAACAGAGTGACCTGAGGTCGACTGAGGTGCTGAGATGACTAAGGTGAATGAAGATGACCTGGGTGACTGAGGTGGACTGAGGTGAACTGAGGTGATGAGGTGACCTGCTTGATTTGAGGTGACCTACTTGAACGAAGAAGATCAAAGGTGAATGAGTGACAGAGGTGACAAAAAGGTGACAGAGGATAACCTGGTGCAGAGATGAATCGGGTGGTCTGAGGGGTTTGGCGATGGTTTGTATGGGGTTGTTAGCTATTCAGTCATGTATGATTGGTTGAGCTACGAACATCATTACTGTGGTGCTTAATAAAAGCAAGGCATCTGAACGGGGCCTAGATAGGTGCGTGGATGGTGTTTCGTGACCCAGCTAGGTATAATTACCGGTTTAATAGCATTCTTAGCACCGCCAAGGAAAGCTGCTGACATTTTAATGTGTTGTCATTTAACATGCAAAGCTCTGCAAAAATAATGCAAATCTGATGAATGAAGTATCTGACTGAAAGTATGACTTAAACATGACTGACAACATGACAACATGACATGACCCTATGCAGCTGGGACCTGCGCCCTCGCCGTCCTGCCTTAGCCAGTCCTGCCCTCTTTCCTGACCAGCATCAACTTGTCGCGCCTTTTCTCGCCGTAACGGACGAGCTAAAACAACGGGGCGATGTAAAAAGCAAAAGCAAACACTCCGCGCGCCAGAGCTGATCCCTCTGGGGCTCTCCTTGGCGGACCAGATTGAGCCCGACTCTCGCGCAGATGGACACACACACAGACAGACATACAGACGTCCCTGGCTGGCAGATCGCGGGGGCGGCGCACCGTCTGATGGCCGGTCCCGCTCCTCACTGATCTGCCTACGAGCGCAGACCACGGTAATGAGGCGAAACCGGCGCACCGCCGACAAAGCCGCGCCGGAAATGGCTCATGTCACGAGCTGGTCCGGAGCGGGAACGCTGGGCGCGCCGGTCAGACTGAGGCATTGACGGTCGCATTGACGCGGATAATGAACCGTATAAGTGTAAGACTTGCTTCGAATGTGGTTGATGAAGCATTGAACTGTTTTGATTTTACGTTGGGTTTTCAGCCACATCTTGAGTCTTGCAAATAAACATGCCGATACATTTGGTAGTTTGCAATAAAAACGAAGCAGGAATAACGACATTTATAGGTTGGGATTTGTGAGAACTAAGTGTTTGGCATTGTATAGCTCAGCTTTATAATGGTAACTTGTGTATGCGGGACTGACCAGTGAAGTCGCCAACCGATGGAGAGTTATTTCTCCAAACTGTATGCTGAAAGCTGAAAAGCACTTGCTGATGCAGTATGCTTCATGAGGGTAGATATTCAATCACTGCTATGCACATAATAACGTCATGCATATATTGCACGTAGGGGGTATACATGTTTATCATCAGCGAATGGCACCTCCTTCTTTCGACCAATCGGCAAAGGATTTCCATCCCATCACCGAATTTCAGCAAAGATGGTCTTGCCCCGTCACCTCTCTTTTAGCCAGCCAGTCAGCTGGTCACCTGGTCACCTGGTCACCTGGTCCAGCACCACATCAGCGACCAGTGACGTACCCGGTGTGTCATCGACACGCTCGTCACTGACGAATAACGCTCGTCACTGGTGGATGACGCCATCACTGGTGGATGACGCCCGTATGACGCACGTCACTGGTGGATGACGCCTGTCACTGGCGAATAACGCCCGACAGTGGCGGATGACGCCTGTCACTGGCGAATAACGCCCGACAGTGGCGGATGACGCACGTCACTGGTGGATGACGCCCGTAAGACACACGTCACTGGCGGATGACGCCCGACACTGACGAATGACGCCTGTCACTGACGGTGACGTCATCGGTCAGCAGGCCTGACATCTGGTGGCTGGTGACAGAAACAGAGCCGGGGGCGGGGCTGGCGGACGGATGGGAGCGCGCGGGCGCCGGCGGCGGTGGAAGAGATACTGAAGGGGCGTGGTGACCGGGCTACCCCCTCCCCGTGACCGGCGCTAATGTGCGCCGATAGCGGCCGTGTCAGCAGTGCTGGCGGCGCTGCCTGCTGGCGACGCTGCCTGCTGCCGCTGCTGGATCTCGCTCTACTGTGGCAGGCGGGACAACAGTGACGACTGTCGGCTCTAGGCAGCAATGGATCTGTGGATCCATGGATGGATATATGGATATCGAGGTTGATGCTTATGTAGCTTAGCAGAGGAATTTGTTAGCCAGTTGGGTGCACTGATGGCTATCTATTTGTATAAGTACACAAGTGCTTGCTGTGTTTATTGTAGTACGACACACAGATAGGCTGCGGGCTCAACATGACTCCCTTCCCGGAATGATTACTTTGATTCATGCATTGACTCGATTGCTGTACTTATCTGTGCAGTGGAGGTCAGACCTAATTACTTTTACAGGACCATTTGCCATCGCCAAGGAAACGCAGCAATCAGTCGGATTGTAACCCATTGAACTGTCGGTCCGAATATGCCTGACTGTCATGGAGCTAGGAGTTCTTCACTTCAGTTTCCCGGAAGCCTCGATGTCGCTGGACAGTTGACAGACAGACTAAACGGTGCTTGTCAAAAGAGCTAACTGCACCGCGCCGAACTCCGCCAAACTTACCTTGCAAACTTTGATCATGCCATCAAACATTGCAGTGAACTAGGACAAGTTATATAAAAAGCGTTGAAATAGACTACGAAGGACAAATCTGTTACTAGCTGTGAGACTTGCATGACGGAGCCAGTGCTATATCTAAATTTACATATAGGTAATTGTAACATTTTTGCACAGGAAAGCTCATCACAATTTGTTATAAGCAACTGTTTTTTTCTTCATAATTTAGTCATCAGTGTGTGACATGTTATATGGCGTGACGTTAGAAGGGAGTCCGTGAACTTCACATGGTTTGCATGTTTTCGTCTCGCTAAATGATGCACTGGCCACTAACCAGTGCTAAGTGATGTGTGATTAACATGAGTGGTGCTGGGCTTTGCGTTTTTCATTCAGCACAAATCATGCAACCTATCAAACAATGCACAGGCTGGTTGGTTATGTATGTACCTCAAACTGATTGTTTGCTATCGATTAAACCAACATTCGGTCAATTCTTTGGAATGTAAAATGTGATACCTTACTCGAAGTACTGTTATGCCTCGTTACATTTACATTACGACTTGTACATACGTATAATTACATCCGTGAAGCTATTGACCATGAATACTAAACCACACTGCAAATCTGCGGTCGAGTCAAAACACACATCGCATTAATGTCAACATAAACACGAAACTTTTTCGCTTGTCGCGGTACCACAATCACGCAAATAATGCCCGACAAAACCAACTCCACCGCACTACCATCCAAGCGGTCGTTAATCACACACGTCACACATATACACACACGCACATGAGCACACACATCACAAACAGCAGGCCTCACCAACACTCCACCCCTGCGGACAACTCGTGACCTCCCAGCATCTCACACCTAACCGTGACCAGGTGGGCACCCACGAACCATTCCACCGCACCGCACTTCTCTCTACCCGCATCCGTTACTGCGGCCCAGCTGGCGCGGCTGGCCCAGCTGGCGCGGCGGCGGCGGCTCTGGCGCGGCGGCGGCGGCTCTGGCGCGGCGGTGACACGCGGCGCGGCCGCCGTCGACGGACAGCAGGCCACTGGTGTGTCGTTCCGTGCCAGATGCGGCCCGATTCGCACCGGTAATATACAGCCAGCGGCGGCCGACCGGACGGCTGCCGGCCGTTTGGCAGCGGGACGCGGCCGGATCGCGCGAGCTGCCGATGTCACCACGCCCAGGTCATGCGGCGGTGATGTTCGGACGCCCACAGCACTGCAGTGTGGCGGGTCTGGTCGGTCCGGCTCGTAATGGGGAAGACTGGCGCTGGCGGGGGAAGTGACACCGTGTGGGCGAGTCAGCGGCAGGGCGGACATGACTGGATGTGACAGACGAGATGAGAGCAGAGATTATGTGACTCTACGGTGAAAACGTGAGAACGCAGTTCATCATGTGATAAGACAATATTGCAGTATTTCCATAGTGTGCAGTTTAAAAGAAAATTGTGTTGAATAATTAAGAATAAAACAATTAATGGCCGTTTTCACGGCTGATGGGCCTGTGCGTGTGCACTGTGCATGCACTTATTGTTACACATTAATAATTTATCATCTGTGGCTCCCTGGTAAACAGGAAAGTGGTTATTACACTGAAAAACGTTTTTAAGAACCTGGGTCAAAAGTTCTCGTGCATTAGAACCCATGGAGAATCCATAGAGAACCCTCACTATTCTCCTAGGGTACTCGGAGTATCCATTTCGCCTCGGTGCCTATACCATTATACCAACGTGCCAGGATAACTTTTTCGAGTGTTCTCGTTAACTCCGAGAACCCTACGAGAACGCAATCGTCCTCGCTATGTTCTCTTGGAGAGCTATGGGAGAACGCACTCGTTCTAGAAAGGTTTCCATGTATAACCACGAAAGAATGTTGTCGTTCTCGAGCATTTCTGAAGATTCTTAGGGGAACGCGCCTCGCGAGGCGCGTTTGTTTGCATGTGTTTCAGCTAGACAGGCATTAGCGAAGAGAAAAGGGAGGGCGAGGGCGAAGGCGGCCAAGAAGGTCAGACGGGAACAAAACGGTAAACTCGCCAGCGGTATAAGTACTCTTAGTGTTTTTGTTCTTTTTACAGAAAGTTGAAAGCAGTCCGGCACTGATTTCGGGCTTCAGCCGCTAAACACTGTCATTCTGCTTATGATGAGTTTCGATTTAGATAATGTTTCCCAATTAAGTTAAGTTTCTTAAGGATAATGGGTTGTCACTTCTACTGAGGTAAGAATCCAAGTGTTACGGGCTGCCTCTGTGGTGCAAAATATATTGAGAGTAATTGCTGGGCCGAACACGATTTCTGAGCATTTGGTCTCACAAAACAGATAAAGGACTCAATTTCATGAAAAAACCTAGTGCAAGTTTTAGGATTTGGGCGATGATGACGTCATATGAGAGAATTTTTGTGAAATAAGGTACAAGAAGCAACGTTCACGCTGCAATATGTAATGAATAGTGTAGTAAGGCAATGTATAACCCGCCAAATGTAAAACAGTCTACTTCATCAACATTTGACAAAAAGGGAGACGCATCAGGCTTTAAAAAGGCTACCCTTAATAACCAGGGCCATTTTTTTGCAAAGATGTCTCCAAAACCAAACTCAAATTTACTTTCGATTAGACCTCTGTGGGTGTTTTAACTTCTACAATACTTAATTTCAATGGAAATCCAACAACTTGGGCATCTCAACTCAAATCTTATGTTAATGTGAAACATTCCCTTTAAATAATCTTTACAAATTTAGCCGACGTATCTCGATGTAGATTTGGTGTGGGATGCAGATTTGGTGTGCGATAAATATTTGGTGTGGAATGTAGATTTGGTGTGCGATGTAGATTTGGTGTGGGATGTAGATTTGGTGTGCGATGTAGATTTCGTTTGCGCTGTAGACTTGGTGTGCGATGTAGATTTGGTGCGCGTTGTTTCCAGATTTAGGGCGTGATCGGCAACAGAGCGAATTAGTTGGTATCACGACGAATTCGTCGGTATCACCGAATCTTGCGTTCGGCAACACGACGAATCAGCGAATGAGCTAATTTGCACAACGAATTCGCGATGCGGAGCAATAATTTGCAAACCAGTCGTCGGGAGGGCGAATCTGTTGTGCAGTGTTTTTCAAACATTAGGAATATAGACTTGCCTTTTTTTCTCAATATATTTTGCATGAACAACGCACAACAACTGACACATGCACTCAATACGCAAGTCCGGAATAGAAATATTGGACAAAAAACAAAACTGGTCAATGGTAGTATCATCGAAATAAGCGAGGCAGGGGCCAATATACATTTTCGACACTGGACATTCTATACGGAGATGTTAACAAGCTATAACAATTAAGTGTTTCTCGTTAACAAAACACAGCCGGTGCAGCGGATTTTTGCAGTAGAATCATAACGAGCCTGGTGTCGACTGCTAATGTAAATGTTACAATAAGAACAGTTGACGATACATTACCCGCTAACACAAAACACAAAAAGACTATCTCACCCTTACCGTCACCCTAGCTTCCCACCGGCTACTGTGCTACAGAATCCAGCTCCGGCTGTAATGCCTGGAAAAGCTGGTCCGCCGAGACTTGCCTTGTCTCTAACAGTGAATATATTTTCTGAAAAAAGTGTTTTAGGTATTTATATTTCTGACAACTTGTAAAATAACCACATAAGCTAAGAAATGGCGCAGCAGTGACAAATCCGGCGAATATTTTTTTGACTGACCATTTATCCTGATCCTGTTCGACCTCCACCTTGTTTCATTCTTATTGCAGATCGTAAGAAACGCTTCCACGTGGGCGTTAAAGGCAAGCCCCGACGCGGGAAGTCAAAGCCGGAGCACCAGTCTGCAAGCGGCATTGTGTTCCGTGCAGGGTACGAATGTGACCTGGGATGCTGCCACCTGTCCGGAAGGTCCTACAAGGATCTTTCGGAACACATCAGGACCATCCACAAAGAGGTTCATACTGTTCCAGCATTGTATATTTGTTCTCTCTAATAATTTCAGAATGTAAGACGTTCACACAACTGTGCTGTGTTTACCCTCGCGGTCCGGATTGTATTGCATGGTGCTGTTCCCTGTAATCGCTGTCCCGCCCCCGTGGATCTCTATTCAACCCTGTCGCGCTTCTTACTAACTTTTGTGCTTTCTTCTGAACAGGTCACCGACGTACTGGCAAAGGCCCAGCGGATGCGGACCCAGCAGAAGGAGAACCAGCCGCCGTCCTCGTCAGCAAGCACCAACAAGTGCGAGAAGTGCAAGACCTGCAAGTGCCGAGAGCCGACAGTCTTGTGAAGACAGCCTAGTGAGGACACGCAGCTAATAATAAATATGTTTTCACTTGTTTAATTGTTTATTTTTTAACCACTGTCTAATACAGGACCGGTCCCTCGTGCCTCGCGATCAAAGGTGTATAATTATAAGCGTGCAGATTGTGCTGCTGCGCAGGTTACGATTCAGTGCCTTGACAAGTACTTGAAATGCAGGATTGTTGGACTCTGCCGTTGATAATTATTTTATGATTTTTGTATTCGCCGCTTGTAAGCAGTATCACGTATCCCATTGATAGATTTACGTGAAAGAAATTTACAGCCGTGGTTTTAGAACCGCACTGTTCGTGAGTCATCCTACGGTGAGAGAAGAACAGACCCACAAGCTCGAAGAGATAGGCATGATACCCTCCGCTGCGGAAACATGAGCCCAGGCGCAGCACGCTACGGGCTCTAGATCTAAGAATTTAAACTGCGAGTGGCTAGCCGCTTAGTAAGTGCCGGGCGAGACTGACGTACAAACCTGTATGTGTATTGGTGGAAAAGACTTACAAAGAAAATCCAAAAGCGGAGATAATGGGAGCTGTTTATTTTAAATCTTTGAAATTCCGCAGTGGTCAGTGGATCGCTCGTGGTCTAGGCAGTCGCTGCATGTATAGTAGTAGTTGAAAGATGCAAAGATGGCCAGGGGCGTAAACAATGTTAATAAACTCCATGGTTTCTCGAAAGAGGTTTCAGCGTTGGCCGAATTTCCGACGCAAGCACGGCGCGGACTCTCCTGATTCTCTAAACGCCCCACGGGCTGTCGTGTGTTACTTTCGATGTCCGCTGGCCGTGTGGTACAGCTCCTGCGTGAGCCTAGCCACATAAGGCCTGTGGGCCCCGATGGCCTCAGTGCTAGGATTGTTAGAAAGTAGAATGTGCTTGCGACAAGGAACGTTGCCATCATCTCGGACCATCATCTGTCGAAACTTGATTCATGTGCGGCCTCCAGAGAGGTGTTTCTCCGTCAAGTTTGGTAAAGCGGTAAGGCCAACATCATCGCTCCCTTTTCAAAAAAAGGCTTTAAAAGCTCCGAGACAACACGGCAGACCAGTTTTCTCAATGTAGCTGCTGTGCTCATAAAATCCTGGAAAAATCCGGATTGTCCCGAAGGCCTGCTCCGAGAACAGCTGCCTGTCGCAGGCAGCATGACGTTCTATCTCAGACACGGCCTGTTTCTTGCCAAAACGCTCGATCGCGTAAGCAACTTGGTCTTGTCCTTTTCTTGGAACACCTGCTGGACGCTCACTTGACAAGGGATCGCAACACGCACGCCATTTATACAGGATTATTCTTTCCGCTTTCACGAGTGTCGCAAGCCCATAGGCTTCTTTGACACAAGCTCAAGGCTCTTTTAACAGGAACTCAGTGTCTTGGGCATGTCTGCTGGATTGAGTCTTACTGAAAAAGCCGCAATCAAGGATCCCAGCGGTTCCATTTCTCGATGGTGTGGAAGCACTGACTGACTGGTCTCGAGAGGTAACATATACCGGCAGGAGTCCATTCAAGAAGACAGTCAATTTTGGCCCAAGTTCTGTTCCGCTCTGCGATATGGTTCGCGTGATCCTTCCGTAATAACAATAACATGGCCAACGTGGATAAGAAAATGGCGTGTCTGTCATAGCAGGACGATGGATCAGGAAAGATTAATGTAATCTGAATCAGATTCCCAGAGGACGCTCATCCCTCCAGGCCGACTTAGACCGCCTCAGTTTGTTGGTCTCCAAATACTAGGTGTTTTTGAAATCAACCCAGCTAAGTGCGAAAAGATTCCATAATCACTTTACCTGCGCTCATCAGCCTGTATGTTTAAGGTATGCTGACGTGCTGGCATGGTCTACCAAAGCGTGTGCGATTCTGGATCAGAAGAACTGTGCGCATTCTGTGATCTTGACGTCATTTTAGCACGCTAGGCTCACTCCTCTGGGCGGACCACGTAGACGCGCACTAGGTTCTCCTCAAAGAAGCTAAACCAAAAAGAATTCGGCTGGGGCTAGAACTGCATGAAAGGAAGACGATGCAGGGGTCGTGCCGTTAGCTGCGTCACATCTAACACCTGGCGATGTGGAACCATGTCGCACGTGCCCTTATGCCGCTTACAAGGCATGCACGTGAGGTCCTCCGACGGTAATGGAATACGGTAGAACTTAACCTGGTCCGTGGCGCGTGCAGCACCCAACCTTACGCAGGCTCGAGGGCCTAAGCACCGATTCTTGATGGTTGCGACGTAAGAAGGATCAAAAAACTCAAGCAGAAGCTGTGCCCGCCCAGCTGGGCAAGACTACAAATCGGGGCTGCTTTAAGACGAATTTGGTCCGCCGGCTGTGCGCAATGCCGTCAGGTCGGCGTCTTTGTGCACAAGACGGCCTTCTTATGTGTTATGCGTTTCAGTGTTGGTGGTTGATTCCGCAAACTGAACAAGCGATCGGAATGGTTGTAGAGAAATGGTTCCCAGTCCTAGTTTGCGGCACCAGGGACCGACGCACGCTGGACCCGCCCCTGAAGCTCTGTCCACGTACTGGCGTGGATGCGCCGGCAATCGAGGTGGAGCCTGCCGTGAAGAGGAGGTCCTTCTGGTTGCGGTCAGGTACCACAACCTGGTTGAGGTCCTCCTCAATGGAGTAGCAGCCCTCAGACTGATTGTGATTCTTCCTCGCAGAGGCTTTTCTTTCTGTTCATATAATGACGTTAAAAGCTTCGCGGACGATCAGGGCAGGCGATACTTAGGCTAGGGGCTGCTGATTGCTGGAGCACGTCTGTCCTCTGTACTGTTGATATGGTTTTTATATATATATATTTTATAAACTTTTTGGTCTTTTCCTCCACCAGCGCATTGCAGTATTTTCTAGTGGGTCTTACTTTTACCCAGCGCTCTCATACACCAGTTTCTACTATCTAATGCATTTTAATGGCTACTTGTATGCTGCTGTTTTTACAGTGTGGCAGGTAGTCATTACTACTGACCGGACTGTTACAGTGTGTTGCGTTCTATTTTGTTATTGCGGGCTGGTGCTGCCGTATGACTCCGTTATTTGTAAATTTAAGAATAATTCAAGCTTAAGATTTCAGCTATACAGTGGTTAGGTGTAGATTGCAAGAGCTCCGCAACTGGGCTCTGGTTAGCCTGTGGAATTAAGTCCGGTTGTTATCCAATATCATTCTACAATTACAGTAATATGAGAATGTGCTGTTAAGTAGACTAGTTTTTGGTCGTTCTGGAGAAGCATCGAGACGGTTGGATTGACCGAAGCCTCACGACGCCGGAGTTGCAAGCCTATGTGGAAGGCTATTAGCAGGAACGCACTGGTTGGTCCGGGTGGACAACTGGTTAACCGGATGGTTCTAATCATGGAGTGTCAGGGACCACCGCCCATGAGTTTTTTATTTACTTTTAATAAGGCGAGATTGATACGGCGAAGTTTCAACGTGCGCTTGGATGGAATAGGGAAATCTGCGACTCTTTTGATCAGTTCTGGTATGTGCTTAATAAAACACGGTTTAAGAACATAGTGAAGAGTGACTGTCGGGACTCTGCCTCATTTAATCCATGTGTTCCATTGTCAGCGCAGAATGGTGATCAGCGTATTAACTCATTAGACTTTTCAAGGACTTGTGAATCAATAGATAAGTGGCGGCAAAGTTTCACTTGATCGGTCCGAGGATTTACTGTCTCTACCGACACTTCCACCTAGAATTGATCTTCTATAACCCTTTGAGGTTCACCGTGTGGTCGAGGCAGTATGCGCAATAGAGCGGGCAGATCTCGGCACGCGATTACGGCCTCAGCATATGCTCACACCTGCAAAAAGTAAACGCGTCGCTTAGAGTACGTTCAAGCCGATCGCAGTGAATCTGGCAAAGCAATTCTCTTACGGTAGAGCAAACAGATGCCGCCATGGTGGATTTATCCAGAGCTAAACCGAAATAGAAGTTGTTGCTAGTTCCGATATGGCTCTTTCGGTCTACCACCAGTCTTATGTGAAAAAGTGTGCATCGTTAGGTGTACTCATGATAGCCTACAGAGAATTCGTCTCGAGGGCGGAGTCATGCAACATGAAACCGGAGATGAGATAGATTAATCAAACTCGCGCGCTTATAGATACTCTGAATTTGTCGTTTCCAGTTTGCTTTTTGGCGACTCCGAGTTGATTTATTTTTCACCTTGTGGGCCTCCTGTTAATTTTTTCCTAGTTTTGGACACTGTTTTTTCTCCATAATCTGAACCTTAGTCTTCTCTTGCTCTTGCTATTCACCTCCGAGTTCAATATACTCACGGCAGTAGACGTGACAAAGACCACGATTAGGGGAAGAACTCGTGGCACTGCTACTTGTTAAGAAGGTGGTCCAACCATGAAGAACATCTTTTTTCACTGTTCTTAGGACGTCTGTTGTTAATCTTGGACTTGGCATTCCTCTGTTCTTGTATTGTTGGCATCTGCTCTATTTGGGGCAGCTAATCCATCTTTCTCATTGCGACTTGGACGTAGCCTGTTTTCTCTGACCATCCGAGCTTGTATCACGGGAGTTATTCTTAGTCGGGACGAATGCCAACTCTGAGAGAATCGGCACAGAGATAGGCCAGTCGATTGGCATAGTTCGGTCATACGTGAGCGCTAGAAGCAGGCAGGCTCGGTCGACGTGAAGGGCTCAGTGTCCATGTGGCGTGCAATATCGTCACCGCCAGCCATCGGAGGCTAGCGGATGCGATCTGACGGACTGCGGAATTCGGCGTCTGAACTCATCCGAAAGAGTGGCAGCTCCGCGCTCGCGACCTGGTGGCGACATCTAGAAATATGCAATGGAGACGGGACTTAGTCCCGAATGCAGCCCGCGAAGGGAATGTCTTCTAGCCCTGCCGGAGGCGCCAGATATCTACCGGGACATGATATGTCCGACACAAGTGTTAAGAATAGCACCCGGGAGTAATATTTGTTCATGAATGTTGGATTATACAAAGAAAACTAACGGAAATTATAATCGCATTTGTAGTAGGTCGATATTGTACATGGAATTCGATAAGTTTTCATATTGATTACAAAAACTATTTGGAAAAGTGTGTTCCTGACTCTGAATTACCAGAAACTATTAAAATATGACCGGGTACTACCGGGTACTAATACCGGGTACTACGGGTAAAAATAGTTAATCCTTCGTGAAAACGGCTATTATGTTTCTTACGCTGTTAGGCCATGGACTCAAGTAGAAGTATAAAAATGATGTGCATGACATATTAGATATAAACATGTAAAAGCGATGGCACTCCGATGTATCCTTACGTCATTTCACTGAATGGCAGTGTAAACCCTCGAGCGTTTATTTGGACGTCAGACATTCATTCAGAAGCCTCCATCACCTCCCATGATCTCTGACATGTTTTGTGCAGTAGGCTGACTACACTGCGAGTCAACTCTGCGCTCAAACGCCACTGGATTCCTCTCGTCCCATCATTTCATCTCCTGACTCCCGCACACGAAGCTGTTCTCCTTGCTAGAACGCGGCAATACTTTTACCGGAAAGTTACCCGCCAACTGTCAACGCGCCGAAAAGTTGGCGGTTAATCGTATGCAGATGAAGCACCGAGCATCGGGAGCAATGCAGCGCATTGTTAACCGGTCACGGAAAGTTAACCTCCGCGAAATGACGCGATTCGGATTACGAAGTATTCAGGACGGTGAATGAGCGTCGCTTCGCTAGTTAGCGTGAGTTCCGACCGAATTGGTACGTGAATTTAATGACAGGATGTGCTGCGCAGACGGTAAATCGATGCCGATAGACACCTATCAGTTTCAGTGATAAGGATTTTGTTGACTATTCAAAGCTCAAAAGAAATGGAGCTTGACTGGTATTCTGTGCCAAAGAAGTTTAAAGGTGGCATCACAAAAGAAAATGTGTGCAACATTGGTTATTTAGCCTTTTCTGTATCACACAAATTGCAACCCCCAAACTTGAAGTACCTACTACCAGACAGAATCGCTCAACGATGTGATAACAAATATCCAAGTAATGTAACAATAGCCGTTTTCACGAAGGATTTATTTTTACCCGGTAGTACCCGTTAGTCCCCGGTAATATTTCGTGCGTTTTGGGTACTTGAGTCTAAAAACACGACTTTTCTCAAATATTTTTGGTGTCAATTGAAACTTTATCATTCATAAAATTGTATTTGATACCAAAAATATCTGGGAAAAGCCGTGTTCTTAAACCCAGTTATCCAAAACACATGAAATATTACCCGGTACTAACGGGTACTACCAGGTACTACCGGGCACTACTGGGTAAAATAAATCCTTCGTGAAAACGGCTAATAACACACCGATAATCTTGCTCCGCATCTTGCACAATCCCAGATCATCAGCATACCCATACAATTCCTCCGCTCGTCCGGCACACATAGCCGGCCATTCCGCCTTCCAGCGAGCCACCCATCACCCAACCTCGCTCAGCCGGACGGCGGACGGTCATCCCATCCCAACCATCAGCATCGGAGCCAGCAGCACCGCCCGCGCCAGCAGCCGATTAATCATGACGTCAGAGATGGCTCCACAAGTCGGCAGCTCCTGGAGCCTCGCCATCCCCCGCTCCGCCTGCGTCCGTGGGCCGCCCCTCCATCCCGGCCCGCTCTGTCTCCGTCCCTCGTCCCGGTGTCCACCGATCCGTCACATGGATCCAATTTGGCCGCGCAAAAAGTCCCGACTCAGCACGCTGGCCGGCCGACCGGCCGGTGGCCGATCCGAGAATGATGACGCCTCTCTAAAAGCCGGCGGCGGGCGGCGGCGGGCGGCGGCGGGCGGCGGCGGCAGTGGCGGGCGGCGGCAGCGGCGGGCGGCGGCGGGCGGCGGCGGTGGACGGCGGAGACATGTCTGGACAGCACCGGCGCTGGATTCGTCATCGGTCAGTCCATCGCGGGACGCCGCGAGCCGGCTTTTAGTGGGCGACGAAGGGAGGGAGACGCTTCCCCGGCAGTGTCTCCGATCCGAGCGCTTAGCCGACCTCCTCCCCCCTCTCTCCAGCTCCCTACTCTGTATCACTCTCCCGTCCCAGTCCCTCATCCCCGTCCCGCCCCCGTTCCCCATTCCCGTCCCCGGTCCGTCGGGGCGTCCGACAATCCGCTCGCGGGCTGACGAGCGACGACCTGCAGTCTCGCCAGCAGAGAGACGATCTACCGTCTCACCAGCAGAGAGACGATCTACCATCTCACCAGCAGAGAGACAACCTACCGTCTCACCAGTAGAGAGACGACCTACCGTCTCACCAGCAGAGACGACCTACCATCTCACCAGCAGAGAGAGGACCTACAATCTCACCAGCAGAGAGACGAACTACCATCTCACCAGCAGAGAGACGACCTACCGTCTCACCAGCAGAGAGACAACCTACCATCTCACCAACAGAGAGACGACCTACCATCTCAGCCAGCAGGAGCAGACGAGTAACCGATCCTTCACCAGCAGAGAGGCCCTACATCACCAGCAGAGAGACGACCTCAACTCGACCAGCAGAAGCAGGCAACTACCAATTTCAAACCAGCAAGAGAACCGACCTAGACCGTCTCACCGCAGGAGACACTACCAATTCACCTAGCAAGAGCGCAACCTACCATTCACCACCATAGAGCACGACTACCATCTCACCACAGAGAGACACTAGCCGTTCTCAACCAACAGAAGAGACGGACCTACATCCCACCAACACGAGAGAACGACCTACATCTCAACCAGCAGAGCAACCTACCATTTCACCAAGTAGAGCAGACGATATCCGTCTCATCAAGCAGAAGAGACCGACTACCACTCTACCGCAGCCGAGGCACCTACCATTCACCAGAAGAGAGACGACCTACCATTTCACCGGCAGAGCAGATCAACCTACCTCATCACACAGAGAGACGCACCGTCCGCCAGCAGAGGACACACAACTCTATTCACCAGCCAAGATACGAACCTAACGATCTCACCACAGAGAGACGACCTACCATCTCACCAAGCACGAGAGGCAAACCACATTCACAGTAGAGAGACGACCTATCCGTCTCACCTAGCATGAGAGACATTCAGTACCATCTCAACCAGCCGAGACGGCACAACCTAACCAATTTCTAACCAAGAAAGAGATGACGCCTACCCAGTCTTTTTCACTGCCAGGGAGACTCACAATCCCTATTCTTACTCGGCACGAGAGGCGACATAACCGATCCGCACAGCAGAGAAGACCGACCTACCATTTCACCAGCAGAGAGACGACCTACCGTCTCACCAGCAGAGAGACGACCTACCATCTCACCAGCAGAGAGGCAACCTACCATCTCACCAACAGAGAGACGACCTACCGTCTCACCAGCAGAGAGACGACCAACCATCTTACCAGCAGAGAGACGACCAACCATCTTACCGGCAGAGAGACAACCTACCGTCTCGCCGGCAGAGAGACAACCTACCGTCTCACCAGCAGAGAGACGACCTACCATCTCACCAGCAGAGAGACAACCTACCATTTCACCGGCAGAGAGACAACCTACCGTCTCGCCGGCAGAGAGACAACCTACCGTCTCGCCAGCAGAGAGACGACCTGTCGTCTCGCTGGGGGAGAGCGGCAGTGTGCTGGCGCGGGAGCTCATTGGCCGATGTCGCGGCCCGATCGTCGCGATCCGTCTTAATTCGGACGGTCGCGAAGCGGCGGTCCGGGCCGGTGGCCGGACGCCGACAAAACCTGGTGATGGAGTGTTTCCGAGCCCGCCGAGATGGGGAGCAAACCGTCACGGGTGGCGGTCCTGGTCGGTCACGACGGGTATACAGGGAAGTTACTTAGAGCGTCATTTTGGGGTGGGAAGAAGTTTCATGTCATGGTGCGTTGTGGTTCAGCTGCCTTCGACTGGTCGTTACGGACAGGTTTTTAATTGTGTAAGATAGAGGTGGTAGATATTTGTGCAGAATAAAAATGAAATACGCAATGGGATTCCGCATCTACGCGAGTTTGTATTTAATTAAAGGGATTATACGGGTTTTTCCCAGAATAAATTGAGTTTACATAATAAACCGTACTTATAAAGGTGGTAAGAAGGCCCACGTTACCTTTTATTTTTTCTGGAAAATGCATCTCTTTACGTAAGGACGTTTCAAAGGTCGGTCGATGCCAACGCGTACTTTTTGCAGTACTGCTGAGGTATAATCACCGTCTCTATTTACCCCGGATTATGCGCCGCCCAAGGAAGAGATAATTAAAAGTGGTGGACAAGTAATCCCGATTCAAGTACTCGTCAGATACAATCTTGAAAAATGTCAACAGTTTTAAACGCTATATTGCTGAAAAATGGAATTAAATGCGCAACGAGGTCAACTCTCAAGTCTAAACTGTTTGACAGCACATACAACTGCAAAAGAGTGCATTTCCTTTCAGGACGGAAACTCGTATAATCCCTTTAAACAGCTTGAAGATGCGTAAAAATGAAGCAACCAATCTCTCGGTGTGCTAGTGTTATTCAATATTTTCTTATTGTATTCAATATTGTCATAACTGTGAGGAATCGTAGTAAGGACAATGAATATCTCACTTCACGAATATGAGATCAAATATAATCAGTAATGATGTATATAATCACGGTTGTGTACTTATACAGTCATATATTGCGAAGTCACGATGTATATCATTACGATTGCGTACATACATGTTCGGTTATAATCGGGATTACTTTCTACATATGCTGAAGTGGGTATTGACAAGCTACACACTACACATCAGACACGTGCATGGATCTGAAAGTAGGATCTATGATCCCACAGGATCTTTTGACAAAACGCAATGTTGAATCTATGATCCCACTGGATCCCACGACAAATTGCAACAATTGATCTTGGATCCCAGTGGATTCTTCGATTAAATTTGGCATCGGATCTTTGATCCCATAAGATCCCGTAATAAGCAATGAAAATAGATCTATGATCCCAACGGATCTCGGATCCGACAGGATCCGACTGATAAGTTTTAACTTAGTTGTAGTATTTTTTGACAAAATCTTACTACAGACATACGCCCATGCTAGTTTCATTTACAACGACTTGAAAAGTACTGACAATTACGTAAAATGTGGGTTACAAAAATACTTATCTGTAAAATGACGGGCTTAGGATCTAAGTGGATCTCAGTGCAAAATGGTGCCTGCGATCTCGGACCACGGTGGATCCGTCGACCAATGTTAAAGACGGATCTATGATCCCAGTAAATCTATCGACAGATTGTGAAGGGGGATCTAGTATTTCAGTGGATCCGCGATCCATATCCCAGAGGTCAGATCCCGGGATCCGTTTTAGGAATCCGAGCACATGTCTGCTACACATATTACGCAGGTTTCAGCTTTTTACCATTACATGTATGAGTCAAACACGCTATTCCTGCACATCACCAAACAAAAAGCAACTGCTTTGCAGATGAAAAGACAAACGATGTCTTCCGCCCTGCCTCAGCTGCGCTATCTCGGGTTTCATCTCGGTCGCATTTCGCCTGCCCCAGAAAACGATGCCTAAGAACAGCTTCGAGCGATCGCCTCAGCAGTATTCTGCCCGCCTCCCCTCCACCCATGCCGTGGCACGCCGGACCAGACTACATCAAGCCCCCTACCCCAGCCGCTAGCCATCGATCTCTCATATTATCATTTGCCTATTGGAAGGCAGCGAGGTGAAATAGCTTCCACCGACGCCAAATGGCGGGCACTGTGCCATTGGCAATACCTCCTGGTCGGCCAATATTGTCATCACGGACCGAGGACTGTAGTGTATAGGGGTAGGTGGCATGACGCCAGGGAACGCAACAAATGTTATAGGAATGACTTTCATACAGCAGCGATTGAAGGTGGAAATACACTACTTACTGGTAGCTTATCAATTAAATGTATCTGTGGCAATATTTTTTTTTATTTTCAACGAAGGCTTACCTATATCGAGTCGTGGCACGATTGGGCTCATCCCGAGTTATGCAATATTTGGCTCAGAAAGCAAATACTTTCTTTCATTGATTCACTTCCTCCCTCTCGCCCTCTCGCCCTCTCGCCCTCTCGCCCTCTCGCCCTCTCGCCCTCTCGCCCTCTCGCCCTCTCGCCCTCTCGCCCGTCTCGGCCCTCTTCGCCCTCTCGCTCTCGCCCTCTCGCCCTCTCGCCCTCTCGCCCTCTCGCCCTCTCGCCCTCTCGCCCTCTCGGCCTCTCGCCCTCTCGCCCTCTCGCCCTCTCGCCCTCTCGCCCTCTCGCCCTCTCGCCCTCTCTCCCTCTCGCCCTCTCGCCCTCTCGCCCCTCGCCCTCTCGCCCCTGCCCTCTCGCACTCTCGCCCTCTCGCCCTCTCGCCTTCGCCCCTCTCGCCCTCTCGCCTCTCGCCCTCTCGCCCTCCTCGCCCTCTCGCCCTCTCGCCCTCTCGCCCTCTCGCCTCTCGCCCTCTCGCCCTCTCGCCCTCTCGCCTCTCGCCCTCTCGCCCTCTCCCCTTCGCCCTCCCCCTCCGCCTCTCGCCCTCTCGCCCGCTGCGCTCCTCGCTATCCTCTCGCCTTCGCCCTCTCCCTCTCGGCCCCCTCTCGCCTCTCGCCCATCCCGCCCTCTGCACCTCCGCCCTCTCGCTCCTCTTCGCCCTCTCGCCCTCTCCCGCCCCCCCCCCACTCGCCCTCTCCTCTTGCCCTTCTCGCCCTCCGCCTCTTTGCCCTCTCGCCCTCTCGCCTCTCGCCCTCTCACCCTCTCCCTCTGCCCTCTCACCCTCTTGCCTCTCGGCCCTTCGCCCGTCTCGCCCCTCTCGCCCGCTCCCTCTCGCCCTCTCGCCCCTCTCGCCCTCTCGCCTCTCGCCCTCTCGCCCTCTCGCCCTCTCGCCCTCTCGCCCTCTCGCCCTCTCGCCCTCTCGCCCTCTCGCCCTCTCGCCTCTCGCCCTCTCGCCCTCTCGCCTCTCGCCCTCTCGCCCTTTCGCCCTTCTCGTCCCTCTCCCCCTCTCGCCCTCTCGCCTCTCGCCCTCTCCCCTCTCGCCCTTTCGCCCTTCCACGCCTCTCGCCCTCTCGCCCTTCGCCCTCTCGCCCTCTCGCTCTCGCCCCTCTCGCCCTCTCGCCTCTCACCCTCTCGCCTCCGCCTCTCGCCCTCTCGCCCTCTCGCCTCTCCCCTCTTGCCCTCTCGCCCTCTCGCCCTCTCGCCTCTCGCCCTCTCAACCTTCTCTCTCCCTCTCTCTATCTCTCTCTCTCTCCTCTCTCTCTCCCTCTCTTCTCTCTCTCTCTCTCTCGCTCCTCCCACTCTCCCTACTTCTCCCCATCCCCGCCCGCCGTGTATCCGACCGGGAACTATATCTGCGGCCGCAATATCCGTCCATGACTCAGACAGCAGCTAATGCCGATATCAGGGCGCAGCGGCGTCTTCCCAGCTCGGCTGCGCCGGCTGCAGCCCTGCCAGGGCGCCGGCCGAGTCTCTCCTCAAGCTCTGTGCTTGCGCCGGCTGCACCTGCACTGGGGCGCCGGCGAAGCTTTCCCAGCTCTGGCTGCACCGCCTGCAGCCCTTGCCTGGGCCGGGCGAGGCTTCTCCCAGCCTCTGGCTGCGCCGGCTGCAGCCCTGCCTGGGCGCCGGCCGAGCTTCTCCCAGCTCTGGCTGCGCCGGCTGCAGCCCTGCCTGGGCGCCGGCCGAGCTTCTCCCAGCTCTGGCTGCGCCGGCTGCAGCCCTGCCTGGGCGCCGGCCGAGCTTCTCCCAGCTCTGGCTGCGCCGGCTGCAGCCCTGCCTGGACGCCGGCCGAGCTTCTCGCAGCTCTGGCTGCGCCTGATGCAGCCTTGCCAGGGCGCCGGGCCGAGCTTCTCCCTGCTCTGGCTTCACCGGCTGCAGTCCTGCCTGTCTCACCAGCCGGCGTCGCTGCCCGATCGCTGCCTGACCCCTTATCACGCTCGGTAATGCGGTGCATTGGGGGCAAACACAAGCTTACCACGGCTACCATATGCCCAGACACGATCTACAGGCGGTGACGCACGCGATCATCGGGCTCCGTCGACCGGCCTGTAAATATTGCAGCTAATTACTCGTCATGGCCAGGTGAGCGTGGTCAGGGCTGGTGCTACTCCCATGGTGGGTGCACACGTACTCGGTGGGGAAGGGGTGGGGGCAGGAGGGGTGTGGGTAGATCCGGCTACGAATTCCAAAGTAATGGGTGAGTTTTGGCACGGAGTCATTGACAATGAGGATTCCAGCACTTCCTTGTTTGAGGCCGCCAATTGAGATATATATTTTCGGCGGGAGTTTTGTGCAGATATTAATGATGTGTTCAGGGAATGACTGTCATGGTTTTCCCACACCGTTGAATAGTTAAACTTGATAGGTCTCTTCACGCTGTGTTTTGTTTGTTGTAACATTCCTATCAGATACATTATCGAACGGCAAACTAATATGCGTTTTGCTTTTGATCAGGGACGGGCGAGTGACCATGCGATATCTTCGCTTCCAGAAAAAGATGGAGAAGAAACACTGAGGCCGCTTCACTGCTTCAGTGAAGCTCTTCAACCGTCGCCACCACCACTGCCGACGCCGGCCGCGACAGACAGACAGTGGCTGCAAAACCTCAGTCAGTGTGCAGGGCTGCACACAGTAGAACATCAGGCCTGAGCGCGGGTTATACCATTCCGTAGCTCACATTAAAGGAAATAGTTCGCCTTCAACATGGGGTTCGGAACTGAGCTCGTCTCGTGTGTTGTAGCTCGTGTTGAAAAACCTTATTTGCAAGTTTTCTTGTCTGAAAAGACTCTCCAGCCGATTTTGTTTGACTTCTTGTGAAAGAAATGTGGGGTTGGGTATACAAGGTGGGGAAGCCAAAGGCATGCGCGTACCTGGACAGAGGCTATAGCACGGATATCCGTGGCTATGCAATCAGCCAATCAGCTTGCAGCTTTCGGTTACCTTCGAATCTGATTGGCTGGAGCGCGACTACTTTCGAATCTGATTGACTGACATTTGGTTCATTCGCGTGGCGTAAGGACAAGCTGACTAGAGAGTATGTATATAGTTTTGATGAAATGAATAACTTACGTCCTTTTGTCCTGAATCGGCGTGATGTATGGCTATTTTTGGCGATAGAAAAGAAATTGAATCTCAAAATGTAATCAAAGCGTGTTTGAAAAAATGTGAACTATTTCCTTTGAGTGGCTTTGTCGCTCAAAGTGTCGCTTTTCATACACCATATTATTGTCAAGAGCTGCTCTGAGGCCCAGCTCGCCTAGGCTAGTGCAGAGGTGTTTGGTTTACCATTTTTATAAAAAATAAAATGACTGACATTTTCAATCGCTCGCCTTTCTCTCTTTTCCAACTCAGACATAGTGATTTGTCCGCACTGCTGGTAGTAGAGAACCACTAAGAGAGAGGACACATTACCAAAAACGAACGACACCATCAAAGCGCTCTTTTATCAGGCCATTAAGCTCACAACGATTTTCAAACCTCAGAGTTGGGAACAGCCGTCAGCCGGCCCCAGCAGCCGCTCTCTCGTCGCCAAACACCGTGACACTCTATTACTGCGCCGCTCTTTGAAAAGAGCGCCTGGTCAGCTCGATGGTGCTTCTCGTTCAAAACCTCATCAGCCATCTGTGTCGGCGTCGGAACCGTCTGCCGCGCGCCGCAACGACATGACGCCACAGCCGCCTCCGCCGTCCACTGCGCCACAGTCTGTCTCTGCCGCGCCACAGCCGCCTCCGCCGTCTACCGCGACGCGGTCTGTCTCTCCCGCACCCACCTCCCAAATCATTCAACTATTGTTTCACGGCTGATTTCATATGCAGAGACACGGACGAGCGACTGCGTGTATCGATTCGTTGATTTGCGCTCTCGCCGTGCGGCTGATTGGCTGTGCGGGCAGTTGTGGCGCGGTGGTGACGGTATATCGGGGAGACGGCGGCGGCGAGACGCGTCCCCGGGTCCCCCGCTCTGGCTGCCCGCTGCTGACAGGCAGTAGACGAGGGAAGAAGCTGGGAGAGCGGACAGGACTGGCAGCGCGGGCAGTAATGGCTGGGCGGAGAGGACTAACGGCAGAGTGACAGAGTTGAGGGAATGGACAGCACAGAGTTGAGGGAATGGACAGCACCTTGGATACGGATTGAGGGATTCTGGAATGCTGATCCGTGGTCAGTGCCAGAGGTTTGGAGATGTTGATGCACTGGTATGATCACTATTGGTGTAAAGAGAGAAATTCGGGGACATAAGAGGAACTGACACGGCTGAGAGGGTGGCAACAGAGTGCATGGCACAGAGAGAACGGGAAATATACTGAGAGGGATGAAATAATTGCAGGATCGGAAGGATCGATAAAGCAATGAACATGTAAAGCACTAGCAGATTGAGTGTACTGTCAGTACTGTGTGTATTCTGTCTCTAACTGATGGCATAAGAGCAATGCAGAGCGGGTGTATTTGCATGCTCCATTTATAAAACTGATGTACCAACGTTTGTCAGTGGTTATTGCATCCAAATTAGGCGGACAAATTATCAGAGCAAATGGTTGGTCATTTTTGTATATATTGCATGAATGTATGGTGCAACTTATCTAAGGTCCAAATTCATAATCAGCAGATAATCAAGAAATGAAACCGTTTTTATACACAGTGTTGTTGAAAAAATGGAACATTACATGTGCTCTTGTCCCCATATTCCTGCAACCATCTTTGCCTTCGGGAATCCTTTTCAGAGTAACCAAACAGCATATATCGAGACAGCTGTCCAAGATGGCTTGAATAATATAACCGTCATTTGGTAGAAATATCCATAAAAGCACCAGAATTGCATTACTACAATTTTAGTTACATTTGTCAAGAACAGGGATAATACACTTTTATGGTGTTCGAAATATTCCTAGCTTGAGCCCATTTACCGCAGAAATTGTTGAGAAGGTGTTATTTCACGTATCCATCTCACTTCTCTCAGCAAAGCCAGGAATTTCCACCCAATTTCCAGCCAATCTGTTTTCGTTCGTCGCCGGCACCCACGGACAGCTCGGACGTCGAATTCTTTCACAAACCTAGATAGATTTTCTTTATCCAAACTTGTTGATTATAGAAAACTTGGCCCCCATCAACAGGCGCAGCGGGCCGCAGCCTTTGTCGGATAAATTGATTTTATTTCCCGGCAGCGCGCAGCAGCGTAAGCAATTCGGCCCGTTGACAAATCCCGCACGGTACAGGCGGCGATGGCCAGCTTCCATTTACATTTGTGATGATCTAAGCATGAACAGAATGCGAATAGCGGGCGGTGCGAACTCAGCGGAACTATCCGGTCCCCACCGCGCGACGGCCGCACGGTGCCAGAGGAAAAACCGGCCGGCTACCCCGGCAGAGGGTTCGGCTGAGAGCAGCGAGAGCGAAGAGAGGGAGAGAGGGAGAGAGGGA